>DWON01006222.1:0-14079 GCA_018251015.1 Phocides pigmalion okeechobee
TCATTGGTTTTATAATACGCCTTTTTACACAATGTTTGTTTAATAACTAATTTAAACTTCTTTTCTGATAGATTTGTAATATGTTCTGGTATTTTATTGTAGTAGCGAATACAGTTTCCCATGAATGATTTGGCTACTTTATATAATCTATATTATGATAGGATTTCGGTCGTGTTTGTGGTTGTACGTTGATGTCTATGGCCTGCGATTACTTAACATCCGGTGGTTTGCATGCTCTTTTGCTACTCTTCACACATAAAAAAGTATATATTGCAGGATTATAAATGTAATGTCGTCATAAGGGCTTTTTACCTTTTATTCGGTATGGGATAGCACTATACAAATTTTTGGCATTAGAGCCCTACAAACAAAAGTTTTCAGAGTCAAGCAAATATAAAATCAATTTGAGTTATATATACCCATGGGGATATATGGTCACATGATTTAACGATGAAAGAAAACATCGTGGCGAAATTTATATACCTATGATCTGTCAATAAAGTTCTCAAAATTATCTGGAATCTGCAGTTGGTCTGCAGTTGTTTTTTATTTCCGGGAACATTGTTACAACATTAAGAACAGTGGAAACATTACTGTAAGGCATCGCTTAACTATAATATAGGCACAGATAGCTTTAGGATCGCTCAACCGATTAATATGATATAAATTAATTCTTTTGAAAGTATGTATATTTTGTGTTACATCTGAAATATACATCTTTTGCTTGGATAACCTTATGTTATATCGATATATTTGTTCAAATGTAATAGGTAGATGTATAGATATATAATATTTTCTGTTCCGGAAATTTTGATATTTCATTTATCTATATATACAAATAATAAAATTGTAACTGATCGCTGTGTGTAGGTACATTAGTAAAGCTGTTATCTCTTCATTAACGTGAACTTTTATCTATTTTATATTATTGTATTTTAATTTTTGTGTATTTGTTTAACCAATTTCTGTGAAGTTTTCATTAATATATAGCTCTCAGCTTCACTTAAAATATAGTGTTCGTTAATTTTAAACGGTCTTTAGATAAAATAAAGTTATGTAAATTTAAGACTTGCTGATGGGAGCATCCAAAGAATTCTCAAATTTTTTGGATATGAAATAATGGGAAAACCCGAAAAGTGAAGCTCACATGGGCGAAGTCACGGGCAGCAGCTATTTATGAATATTGAGGATAATACTCTATACCCTTTTGCCACCAATAAAAAAGCGGTTCGCAATTCGGTTGGTTTTTTGTGTTTGTTTCCGCATAACTCTGTCATTTATTAAACGATATGGAAATTTATTTCTTGTAAGGCTTCTGCCCGTTTGCTTCTAACTTTGTAGAGAAAATACCATCTTTAACGGAAAAGGTGATGAAAATTTGTATTGGACTTAAGTTTAAATTGGAATTGAGATATTTCTGAAAGTAAAGATCAAGTTGAAATTCAAATTTTAGTATTTTATTTAATTACAGGGTATTTACATACACTTAGTTAATGACAAAGTTTCTTTGATAATATCAAATCAGTTCATCGGCTTTAAGTTTGTTAGCTAACGTTGACAGAGAAAAACAGTCGAAATAATAATAAATTCGGAACAGATTAGTATCTTAAGGATACTAGTAGAGGATACTACTACTAGAAAGATATTAATAATGATACTAATAGAATAGTGGGTACAATGTTTTTGCTCATTTTTTTATTTAAAACTAGCGACCCGGCCCAGCTTTGCTCGGCTAATAGAGTTTATATTTACTTATATTATTCTTCTTTAATACATGTAGCCAGTCATTACCCAGTTGCAGAAACTAGCAATTAGAAACATCTATTTCGAAGGATTATATTGAATTTAACTATTTAATTTACAAAAAAAAAACTTAACTTATTATACAAAACCTTCCTCACGAATTAGTCTATCTGTTGTTTAAAACCGAGAAAATCCGTCCAGTACTTTTTGAGTTCATTATGAACAGACAGACAGACAAGCGATGGGGGACTTTGTTTTATAATATTTAGAGATTATGTGCACAAAAATAAAAAGTATCAAAACTAAGTACTAGTTCTTAAAGCCTAAGTAGAAAATCTTGAGCCTGTAGACCCATTTGTCAGCCATTACAACTGACCCACTTCTCCCTTAATGACTGCTGACCGACTTATTCTTAAGCGGGTCTTACTTTAAAGGAGGTTAAAATCATTTCAAATCAAATACGCCTAGATTTGCTAGATTTAAAAGAATTCAAATCTAGGTTTCAACGCATAGAAACGCGGGCAGGTCGTGTGAAGGATACTTTAGTTATATGACCAGCTTTTATATTGACGTTTCTCCTGGTAATTACTGAATAAATGTGTCGGTATTTATGTTTAACATATTGTTCATTCTTATTTATTTAAGAAAAATAGTATAAGATTTTATACTAATATCATCGGGAAATTATGATACTCTCGATTAACTATTTGATTGCCGATATTTCAAACCAGTTGTATAGTTCGAGTTTAGTGGTGACCATGAGCTATTTTATCATTGAATTCTTTATTTTTTAGGGCTAATGAAAAGTTCGTGCTACTTATGTATGTCCTAAATCAAACAATGACGTAAGGGTATACACAATGAAGTTTTCCAATGTAGTGGATCTATTTTTATTTTTATTTTATGTGAGAAGAGTAGCAAACGAGCATGCAAACCTGATGTTAAGTAGTCGCAGCCTATAGACAACCTTTATCCGCTTTACGGCGGATTATTGCTGCGGATTATGATTCATGCTCTAAGAGTAGCAAAGGAGCGCACAGACCACCTAATATGAAATAATCGCTGAAGCCTTTATCCCACCTCAAGTAAGACTGAAATTCTATACGAGTTTGTAAGCTATGTTGCTACTCTTAAAAATTAAGATAGTAGCCTCTTATGGAAGTATGGAGCGTAACCTCATCAGTACACTACAAGCTAGCCCGGGGCGGTACCACCGCCACCCTCATAACCCGCCATAAAGCAACATGTTCTTCATGTATTGTGTTTCGGTTGGGGAGGTGTGGTTGCCGGATACACATTATTGGAGGCGACCATCTTAGTCTTCAAGAGTAGGAACGCATCCGCGTCCACACTTAAATAGAACTTCTGTTCTATTTCAGATTGGACGTTGCTGTCCATGGGCTGCAGTGACTATTTAACATCAGGTGGCCTGCATGCCCGTTTCTTACTCTTTCCCAATAGAAAAAAAAACGAACGAAAAAAAACTTTAAATTGAAAATTGTTTATACGAGTGGTTCTTCCCCTGTGGAATCAAACCTTACAAAATTACAAATATACGTTGATTTTTTTTTATATTAACGGATAAACCGTTTTTTTTCTTACATTACATAAAGAAATATAATATAGACCTATTTTAGCACGTACACGATACCGCTCCAACAGTGCGAATATTTTCCACCCCGAAATATCGCAAACATCACAATACAAAACACATCAACGCGAAGATTTATAACTGAATGAGGTATCCGTTAGTTTTTGCTCCAACTTTTTGCTATGACTTTTTATGTGGAGAGCGGCGAAGCGTGAAATGACGATATATCAAGAAGATTGGATGTTGGTCTTTCTGTGTGTATTATATTATGCAAATCCTTACTACGATTTTGGGAGGGAAAATATTAAATTGTTAAATACAGGATTATTGCGTCTAATATGGAATTGTATGGAAACTGTATGTATTTATTTGTATTATGTTGTATGAATAGTTTTTTGTAAAAATTGAATGGTTTGTTTCCCAAACAAAAAAATTGATAGTGATAAAGTAGTAAATTTAAGATTTTGAACAAATATAATCACCTAGTGTATACATTATTTTACGGCAATGTAAATACGAAAAAGACAATACGGGAAACGTGGAAAAGAAGCCTTCTGAAACGTTCTCGGAATACTATGACCTGGGACTCACCAAAATCAGTTACAAAGCTGGCTACGCTGGCGGTTTCTCTGATACATGGTCGACTTGAATACATTTTCAGTAAATTAAAATATATAAAAATATATATCGATATTTCGACTCTTTCATGAATCATGGTGATAGTGAGAAAAAGTGTTTTGCGTTATTTTTATTTTGCATTATTTATGAAGATACGATGCTGTTGTAAATAATAATGAAAACTAGAATAGATTAAAATAACAAAGTATGTACTTGTCAAGTATTTTTACGCTCGGCACAGATTAATCGCAAAAATGGCATAATGCTTATCGTGAGTATCCATTATTAATTTAAATGCCAATAAGTGTCCACTAGAAGCTAAATCACAACTCGCCTATTCACTGTAAAAAAAAAATCTTTTTAAAATGTTGCATACACAGTACGAGTACAATAGATTCCATTTTATTATCTGTTCATGAACAAATTCTACGTACGCACGAGTTTACAAACAAGCTTATAAAACAAAGTTGCGATATGAGTCGGGAGTATCCAGGCGTTAAGGAAGGATTCACCTACATGCCGCACTGGCACAGATAAACGATAACTTGTAATTTTTATATCTTGGAAGATTGTTTGTAAAATCACTTTATTGAATACTTTAATAATATTTTAATGTATCTATTGAAATATATACATAAACTATATTACAAATATAAATTTTAGTGATTTGTCTAAAAATCTGTAGATTAATGTGCCTTTTCAAAACATTAAAAATATTTAATAATATTGTATCGTTCATTATATATTTTTGCTCTATTCCTACTATTATATTATTATGCTTGTAAATTAATTGATTTTATATAAATCAAACATTGGTTTATAGGTGCGATATATAATATAACACAACAAAAATATACAATAAAAAGCAATTAAAATAAGTGGGTAACTGCGTTGCAGTATAATGCTGTAGTAAGGTGTAAGTAAACTTTATGACAGTCGCGGAACGGCCGCGCCGAAACCCCGCGACACGAATATTAAATATTATGTAAGTGCGAATGCTGTAGATAAGTGCGAATGCTGTGCATAGTGGCATCTGTTTTACTTGAGGCATAAAATATATCCCATATATTGGTATTATATCGTTCCCTACTCGCTACTCGTTAATCGATGATTATGGAACGTAGCCCTTATTTACATAATACTTAAACAGCTATTCTATACCATTCTATTTGTTTCAGATTAGAATGATGAAAGTTTTACCGTGAGTGTAAAAAATCTTCATTATGTGGCCTGTAAACTGTGCCACAGGGCCGAGCTTAGTCTACGCCGTAGCCCATCTGCGTCGTAACGTGACTACGGCGTAGAGAGGTTGCGTCATTTTGGAACTAGTTGTATATCGAATAATATTTTTGTGAAATGTTTAAGTAATTGATTCGTTTACCTTCTATAGAAGAGTACATTTAGTTAGTCTCTCATATAAATAAAACATAAAGTTCAAGTTCATAAAAATGTTTTTAAGTAAATCTTATTCAACGTAGTAGAAAATGGAGGCAAGGAGGTATACAATTTTAAAATGTTACCTATAGACTTAAAATTATAATTTAATCTCACAGATACGTGAAGGAGAACCTCTAATTATATTTCTCCAAATTTAAGTAATATATTACTTTTTAAATTTTAATAATAATTTTAACCATTTCTAGTAACAAATACGAAAACATTTCAACTGATAGTGGGTAATGACTATGGTCCATAGATATATGTAAACATTTCCATTTGAAAGTCACAGATGCGTTGACGTACTTGATGACTGAGATAGTCCCTTCTTATATAATTCAGCTGGAAACTACAAGATCTACGCACACACACAACGCAAAACTTGCTCTATATCAAAAATGGTCGACGAGACAACCTTAGGTTCTTCCAAGGTGGTAGAGTCACATAGGTCCTGCCTTAGAATACGATTTCCCAATTAACATAATATGGAACCCTATAAATAAATAAAAGCGAATTTGTTGCAAGTGCATCGCATAATACGTTGAGTGGCGCCCTCTGCCGCTCTCGTAATTGCTGCGATCGCACGATATGCAGAGTTGAGAACTGGAGCGTGTATTTTTAATTAATAGCAAACGTTACATCCTGCTCCGGCTGCATCTGTTACGTTGTGCCCTTATCCTTTTTATCTACGACTGAGTGGGGAATTTTGAGTATTTAGCAAACTTCACAATTGTTTCGTTGTTGTTGCTATAAAATAACATAGCTTCATGCGTAACACGTATAACATTGGGTGAGCCGATTATGCTGGCGTCACGTCTAGTTGTGCAAATGTCCATTGGAGACGGTGACTGCTTGCCATCAGGGAGCTCATCGTCTCTTCTGTTTTGTTCCTCTAATTGTAAAGCTAATTTGTAAACCTTGTGTGTAATCAAGCACAATTATCATAATAGGAACGTCATATCTTTGTACTTTTCACAGCTTGTATAGTCAGCATGATGAGGTAGGTTGTGATTATTCGGGTCTCGAGAGTTCCGTTAAAGCAAGAGCTTGTTCTCAAAGTTTTAAACACCCCGATCCATGTTAATAATATATTAGGTTCCCTATTTCGTAGATAATTAATGAATGAAACAGAACTACGAACAGAAACACTTAAAGTCGATAGTAGTTTTATTGCTACTCCTTTGGAGGAAGATTGTCGCCTCACGTGTATCCTGGTAATTAGAACTCTCCGTCAAAACGCAAGAACAAATGGATATTATGATGACACCTTTCTGCTTGAACTACATAGGTTTTATTAGCTTGCAAAACCGTAAAAGTAAATCATAAACAGAAATGAAAAATGTTTACTTTGGTAATTTATATATCAATGGTTCTTAAACCATTTCTTAAGGTCTAATCTTAATAACTGATTTCAACTACCTAAATCGATTTATTTGGGAATTTCACGCAAAACTACATAGTATCATGAAACGGAACGGATACTTTTATTTAAATAATATATGTATAGGGATTAAAAAATCTAAAGCATTAGCTGTACGCAGTGGAAACCGCGTTATAATTTACATAACAAATACAAATCGAGGAGATAACTGGATTGTCCAAATCCACCTTACAATTGAACACACCCGATAATCCTTGTTACCGCCACTACTATAAACCAATTAGTCCACACCTATAACTTCTAATCGCAGGTCATTACCACGTGGAGATGAGTCTAGCGACTATATTAATTAACGGATCTAAAGTTCGGGTTGGTTACATAGTCATGATATAGTTCGGAATTGAGCTTGGATTAAGGGAAAATCGGCATTGCAATTCTGGTTTGTTTGGAACTGCAATATAATACTAACCTGTTCTTTACTTCTTATCTCATTGCCGGCAAATAACTTCTCACAATTTAAGGAAACAGCGTACTATCACGTTGCTCTTTTTTGTAATAAAATCTCCGAAACGGATTACGAGTACCTGAGCCACTAGAGCGCTTAAGCCCGATGAACGGATTTGACGTTGTAACTTTGCTAATCATTAAGTGTATGTAAATACCTCATAACAATATGAAATATTTCATTTTAACTGTCGGTGACAACCGGAACTAAACTATATTGGCTTATGAAGCAAGGACCGCACGTGATTTTTTGCCATTAATGATCATCTCTCTGACTCATTTTTGCGGGCGACGCTTAACTTTCTCGTTTGTTTATGATTTATACCAATATACTCTATTTAATTTTATTTATTCAAACAACAATCAGTGTATATATAAAAAAGGCCACTGACAGACTCACAAAACAACGTACATCCGAAAAAATTGAACCGAGAACTGTGAAGTTTTTCTGACACGTTCTTTATATAGCGTAAGTTAGCACTAACACAGGGATTCTAGAAATTCCATCCCTAAGAGCAAAATACAAAATTAAGATTTTTTTGACTTTTCAACAACTTTGATAGATTGCTTCAAATATACATATAGAGTAAAAATAGAGCTGCTTTATTCATTTAGATGTTATATCCACTTAAATGTACCGCCGCAGAAAAAAAATGTAGCAAATTATATAAATATCATCACGTAATTATAATATCAATGTTACCAACATCTTTACGACATGACTTTAAGCAACCGTTAATAACCTCAGAAGCTAATAGCAACAACTACTAAATATTTAAGGCATTCCCGACTTTGCGAATAAAATATTCAACACAGTGTATCCGAGAGTCCTTTGTAAATGACGGCGCCAACATCAAGATTTTGCTCCAAGTTTTCATTTGACCTTTTTAAAGGCTACGACGACCATTAGCTAATTGGAGGTACTGATATTTATACACGTTTCCTTTCAGAGAGTAATTATAAGATTCTTTCAATTGTGTGACAGCTGAATAAAATACACTTATTTTCTGAGCGGACAAGTTATATAGATTGGCGTTATTAAAGCAGGTTTAACAGGTAGTAGAACTATAGTTTGATCAATTATATATAAAATAAAAAATAAAGGAAATGTCGCTGGTGTTTCCTCACTGATTTCTACAAAATTTTCGTTGCAAGATATTTTTCTTGTGTTTGTGTGTGTGGTACGTCCCCGGTCGCACGATAGTTCTTCCACCTTGAAAAATTCAAACATTTAACATCAGGAGGCCTGCACGCTCTTCGTACTCTTTTAACATAAAACGTACATGATCGTTGTTTTAGATTTCGCGGCAGTGAGCCAAAAATAGCCTTATTGCTTAGATCAGCAAATAGGTAAGTGAAAATACTTTTACCTCAGTTCCGTACACACTGCGACGGTGCTACATTTAGCCTGCTTGGAATACTAAACAATTACAGAACCTACTTCAAAAACTTAATGCTACTAATATTGAATTGTTTTGCCCTGAGACCCAATACTCATATGCTTCAATTGCTTTGGTATTAATATCCTAGCAATTAGGATATGTCGCATCTATAGAGAATCTCTGGATTACAACAAACATCTAATATTACGAAGCAACTAAATAGTATTTGAGGTCCCTTTATTCAGAGCGGAGTCATCTTACTCTAAGAAGATATAATAATATTTTGAAAGCTGTATTACTTATCAGCTTTTTCCAGTCGAGAATCTTTCTTTTAGTCTCAGAAAATATTTCTAACACCTACTGCCTGCGACTTCGTTCACGTGGGCTTCAATTGTCGGGGTTTTTCACATTTTCTAATACCTTATAGATACCCGTAAGATTTAAATTGACATAACTTTTTATTGTTAGACCGATTAAAATGAACTAACCTTTAGTGAAGCTAAGTGAAATCGAATAGACTGAAGTCGCACTGAAATCGGTTAAGCCGTTTTTGAAATTAGCAAGCACAAACGCCCAGAGACAAAATTTTTAACAACTAAAGTTTTGGGTTCTATAGCTTTAGGAGTACTTATATGTATGTATATTTAATTATGTATTCACAGTTATAGGCGCTATTATAGACATTCCCACGAGCCATTTTCAAGTGCACACTTCACCTGCAAAATCTCATAGGTAAGTGTAGCTATGAGATTATTGAGGAAATGTCCTGGACATGTTTTATTTTTGGTACAAAAGGCAAGTTTGTGGAGAAATACGTTCATTTTGAGATACTACCGGAGTGAATGGCAAAAGGTCTGAAAGTGTGCGAAAATACTCACATCAAGCCAGCCATTAATTTTTAGCACTTTGCAATGTTATTTTATTTTTGTCGGCTTATTATAAAAATAACGAACTCTCTATTTGAAATTTCTATATCACCCGCTGCCGAGAGGGACTATTTGATCGCTGCTAGTCCTTCCAAAAACCGTGCTCGTACGTCTATAAAAAGAAATCAATTCCTTCCCAATAATCCAACGCTCATATCGAGTCCGCGACACTTAGCCGCACATTTTCGCCGGCATATTGCGCGCCCTCTATCAACCGTCGGTTTTATCACCGGGGGCAAAAAGTGTAAGTCTGGAGGAGTGTCGCCGACGGCCGCCGCTGCATAAATCTGCGGAATGCGTAGGTAACCGCTATAAATTCGGCAGGCGGCTGCTTGGAAGTATTGGTTTAAGCCATAAGAGAATCGAAGCACATTCAACATTATCTCAATGAATCTCTGTCGTTGCCGGCTCGTATACACACGACACGGTAATTTTAGTACTGGTGAACGAAATTACATGGTACTTCCATGTATATATAGATTTGATTACGAATGTCTATATATGATAGTAACCGATTACCATCATGTGGACTGCATGATCGTTTGTTACTTTTTAAATTAATAAAAAATTAAACTCTTATTTATAATGTTACATACGCATCATCACTTAAAGGTGATGATGTGTACCTACTGACCAAATTACGTTTCAAACACGTATATACATATATTAATCATTCAGATACCTCACAAAACGGAAACTGGACCCAAATACTTAGCACGAAAGCTTGATTTTGTGACGGTACATTACTTTATATACCCCTGCCTTAATTACCCGTAAATACATATTACAACGCGTACGAGTTGCAATTGTAATTGTTGCAAAATATTACCGTAGACGGATAATTCCAAAAGTTATTCCAAATTTAATACGTTTAGCATTCTCATTTCTAACTTTTCCTTTTTCAAAGATCACTAAATGTTATCTTTTTTGTTGTTCTTGTCATAAGTGCTAGATCTATTAAATAAGAGAGAGGCCACCGCCACTCTTATGATCCGCGTAATAAGAAATCAGCGACCATCTTAGTTCTCTGAACCAGGAACGCATTAAAATACAATCGCAGATCGGTCCACGCGCTGGTGCGACCACTTAACATCTTGGTTTACACGCTTGTTTGTTTCTCTTCACTAAATACTACATATATAATAAAATCATCTGTCGTGTCTATCTCTCTCTTCACGATGAACTCAAAAAGTACTGGACGGATTTTCTCACAGTTTTCAACGACAGGTAGAGTGATTTCTGAGGAAAGGTTTTTGTAAATTAGACGAGAATTCAATAGTTAAATTCAACAGAGTAATTCAGTCGTCTTTCAAAACAGATGTTGTAATTGTTAATTTTTGGAACTAGGTAATGACTGGAATATATCCAGTATGAAAGAAAAATAATGTAAGTAAATATAAACTCTATTACCCGAGCGAAGCTGGTCCAGGTCGCTAGCCTAATGTAAAGAGAAAAATATACCATTACCTTGTAACTTACACCACACGAAGAAACAGGAAGACCGGGACGCAGAATAACAGATAACGATTGAAAGATTCGTTCAGCTCTGCGTGTGTCGCACGCATGCGTTTGATGGCCGTCGATGAATCCATACACATTCGAACCTCATTACCAGCGCTTTGTGAGGGAGGGCCTATCGCTGTTCCACGTAACGATGATGAGGTTCAAGTTGACGAAGGCCCTGATTCTCAATATCTTATGAGATAAGAAATGATAATAGTTATTACATAAGGTTATGCTGGAACAAAGCTTTGCCTTGTCGTAACTAAGCAAAACTGTGTTAAACTGGGAAACATATTATATTTGCAGCAATGTTTGAGGATCTTTTTTGCACTTGAATGCACTGTGTATGTGGTCCATCTGGAACTAATCACTGCTATCCATTATTATCAGCTACCAATTTCGAATAGAACGGGATTTTCACCTGAAATCGATCATAATGCTATTCTCGAGGATCAAGATTGTAAACTCGTACATAAACCAGTATTTATATTTTCACAGTTAAAATTGGAGATTACTTAGAAGTATTATCTCCCCATTAAACCATATTGATTTTACTAGCAATAAATATACTCTATATAACTGTAAATAATAAAAAAATGATCAACAGGTACTTTGTATAATTGTTTATGATTGCAAGTAAAACCTCATCTGATGGCCTCATTACCGGTGCATTTAATCGGACACCTGGCTGTATCGATAAGGAATAATATAACATGTCTATAACTGCTATGAATGGTAGTTCTTAGAAACAAGATCAATTATGACAATAAATTGCACTATACATTTATTTATGCTGTAAGGACAGCAATACAAGCGTGATAATTTTCTGAAGAAAGTGAAGACGAAGTTATGGTTTTAAGATTATGGGTTGAATAGGTGGTAGAAACATAAACTTGAGGAGAATAGGTACATAGTATTCGTAATCGTGTTCATGTTCAAATAAGGTGGTTTCAAGATAAAATTACAATGCAAAGCAGCCTTCTCAGTTCTCAGGAGCTGTTAGCGCATTTACATGCGACATCTGATAATACTCATAGTCAAGGTTGAAAGTTAAAACAAATTTATGGAGTGTAATGACCTCGTATTTTGTCTACTCACTGTAAAAAATACTTTAGCTAATCTCCAAAGAGCAGCCGTGGACGTCAGGTAAGTTAGCAATCATGACAGAAATGAAACAGAAGTGACTGTTATGAGTATGAAATTAGATTTGAAATCATAGAAATGTTAAAAGGAATGCTAAATGCCATTTAAAATTCATAATTTATACAATAATTATTACCAGAGAATTATAGAAACTGTATATTATTTTTTGTATACTTAGTACAAAATTAATTTTCCTATATATTATTGATAATGGAACTTCTCCCAATGTACTTTGGGAAGGTGTTCAATATGTAACGTAAACGGCACTAAGAAAAGTAAACAACTAATCACAGTATTGATTATAATTGTCTCGTATTATAATTACCACCTAAATAAATGCATCAAATACTAATAAGATCTATTCATTTTACACATTTATTTTAATTCAATTCATTGAAAATACAATCATTTTTAACATAAATAATAAAGCTACATTCATAAATAATAAGATGTAGGTAATGCTTTTGATAGTTGAAAAATACTAAATTTCGGTTTTAATCGTTTATTGTTACAGGTTCAAAGTTATTTTTTTAATGGTTAAACTTTTTTGTTGTTTTTAGAAAAATACATTTATTTCGATCAATTACTTTATCAACAAAAATCTAACGACGGTAAAAGAGGAAAACAACGGGAGACCTCTCTATTCTCTCCACGTCTCACCTTAAACGTCTAAGAAAATAAAAATAGCTACATCCGTTTAATCCATGCCACCCACATACTTGTGTCAATCGCCCTACATCAAGTTGTAACTCAAATCTGGCAATATCACTAAACACTAAATCAAGCTAAATTGAACCTTGCTCTTTGGTAATAGGGTCGCAGCTGTTCGCATATCGTTGGTGATGTTATAAGGGGAGTGATACACCTGCGACCGGCCATTCGTCAAGCTATAAATCGAGTGTCGGATACGGTTGTGCAAAATGAATTGCAATGAAGATCCGTGAAATGATGGCCGGCTTAAAAATCTTTTGCGTTTTGTTCATGGTTTGTTGGTTGTTTTTTGTGGAAAAATTGCAAATGTTGAGTAAATATTGAGTGGTCCTTTCGAAAATACCCTGTCTTTTGACTGCCAAAAGGAAACTGATATTTATAATCAAAGCATTTACTTTTTTATAAGTTTTCAAAAGCTTAAACTTAACGTTGTTGAAAACATTTAAACATTATCATAGGTAGAATGAAGTTTCACTGCACATATTTTCTTAACTACTTTTCTTGTTTTTCATTTTGATTATCATATGGGTATTTATCAGCACTATACTTTGTGAACAATATTTTTCGTTGAAAATTTGAAAAATATATATAAATATATAATTGTTATTGAACATACAACGTTTCATTGTTTAATAAATATATAGAATGTCTTAATGTACAGTATTAAGTAGTAATTATGGTGGTAATGTTATTAAATTTAAAGTATGAAAGGTTTACATAATATGTTTAAATAACATATTAATTAGTAGTAAAACACAAGGTACGAGGGACTTAACAATTAGATGTGGTGGTTCCTGTACTTATTAATATATTAATATGTACCCCCGTTCAGGATTTTGCTGTACTTTGTAAATAAAGATAGAGTAGACGGAGACTACTTAATATAGCTTATGTATTATCATTTATATAACAGACCAACCAATATTTTTAAACTTTCGTATTATGCAGTATAAGTTCAAGTAAAAGGTGGTGGAGCCGTTAAAGCTCGCCCGGGGCGGCACCACCGCCACCCTCATAACCTGCCGTAAACACACACACATTATTGGAGGCGACCATCTTATTCCCCAAGAGTAGGAACGCATCCGCGTCCATCCTTAAATAGAACTTCTATCCTATTTGGGATTGAACGTGGTTGTCCAT
>DWON01006223.1:0-14078 GCA_018251015.1 Phocides pigmalion okeechobee
GGAACTTCGGGTACGGACGATTGATGAAACGGCTGACAAAGTTAAGGAACTTCGGGTACGGACGATTGATGAAACGGCTGACAAAGTTAAGGAACTTCGGGTACGGACGATTGATGAAACGGCTGACAAAGTTAAGGAACTTCGGGTACGGACGATTGATGAAACGGGAGACAAAGTTAAGGAACTTCGGGTACGGACGATTGATGAAACGACTGACAAAGTTAAGGAACTTCGGGTAGGGATGATTGATGAATGATTGAAAAAGTTAAGGGACTACGGGTACGGATGATGAATGATTGACAAAGTTAAGGAACTTCAGGTAAGGACGATTGATGAACGATTCATAAAGTTCAGAAACTTCGCGTACGAATGATTGATGAACGATTGACAAAGTTAAGGAACTTCGGGCGTGGTCGGGAACTAGGCGACTAGTGACAAACTTTCATGTGCTATGCTACTGTTGTGTCACCATTAGCTCAATGTGCCTCAGAAGGCAATAAGGGATATATCTAAGAGATTATATCTGAACAAATTTCATTCTGAAAAGTGACATGTGCCCAGCAGGGGACAGGGGATAGTGGATAGTAATGGATTGTCGATGAAACATTTAAACGCCTACACTCATGGCCTCACATAAGATGCCCTGTGTATGTATATGTACACAAACACTCAGACCCAGAACGAAGAATTAAAATTATATATTATTAATTTTGGAGGTATTTACATACACCTAATAAAATTACATATAATTAATTCTTCATATAAATCTTTGCTTGGCCCGGAATCGAACCCGAAACTACGTGACGGACCGTTAGGGCGAACGTAGTGCCACCACAAGTCGTCAGTTATTTAAATCACGGATACAATTAAACATTATTTCTATATATAGGCGTAGAGATAATGATATGAAATATAAGGAGAGTACAATTATAGGAACAAAATTATGCATGAATCACCAATAGACAAAAACTGGTTTCAGTAGGTACACTTCACTACGGCTGATTCATTCTATTTGATATAGGCAGAACTGGTTTAGGCAACACTCGAGGAAATTTGTGTAAAAATCTATGTGCTTTGCTCCTTTTATATTACACACTACACGTGGACTTGGCCTTGTTAGGATATTGACACGTCTCTTTACCCGAGTGCTTCAGAAGGAGGATAACGTTTTTCGAGTGCAGGTATGTTTAGCTACTACTTTACAAACATACGACGATACGACGAACTTGTATAGTTCGAACGTGGAGGTACCACGCCACATTCTAGCGTGAAGAAATCCTTGCATTTCACAGCTGCACTATCGCAAAGCTTACTTCTATATAAGGCGAACATCTTAGTTCTAGAGCAGCAACGATCGACTTCAGTAGTGTTATTCTTTAAAATCTATTTATAATCGCCACAACGGTAACCGGTGAGATATCATTAATATAGATTAGAATTATTAAGACATATGCCATGCCGGGATTCAAACCCGTAACAGTTAGTGAATAGAGAGGTACCACCGCCGCCTTCATTATCCACCGTAAAGCAACTTTTGTGTTTCGGTTAGACATTATAAAGAGATAAAGTTATAAGCGAGTCGACCGTCTTAGCCCTCGGAAGTAGCAACGCATCTACGTACGAGCTTAGAAACGTTACTTTTGTATGAGGTTATAGACACGTGGATGTCCATTGAGTGCAGGTGTACTTAACATCAGGTGACTTGCATGCTCGTTTGCTATTCTCCTCCCATACAAAAACAGTGCCTACTCCTAGAATGGTATGGATACAGCTGCAGTAGATGTGTCATCCATTAAAGTTAGAATAGACGATATTAAGATAAAACATAAGCGGGTGTGTACCGTTAATGGTCTGCGAATTACGTCAACCTATTTTCGTTAGGGGCGCGACCTCTGAGTTAGCTTAATGTGAATTTCATTAATTTGTTTACAAATACAATACAAATATCTATTCCTTATATGTACGTAATTTGAAAAACATGGAACCAAAATTAATTTCATTATCAAAAAAGGTATCTAAGCGCCATTTTTCAAGTACATAATAGAAACTGAAAGATAAATAGGTGTACAAATATACCACACAATTAATATACATAAGATTAAAGTTGGTAATAACTAATAATCAACCGAGGAAGTGCGAAGTCTTAAAACGGTTATATTATTTCAGTTAGAGAGGTATATCAAGTGGCTTGCACGCTCGTTTGCTACTCTACTGATATAAAAAAGAGGTTGTTTGGATGTAGATGCCCATGAGCTACAGCGACTACTTATTTAGCGTCAGGTGCTTGCATGTTCGTTTGCTACTCTGTTCATATAAAAAAAACAGGCGAGTAAAATACTTTCTACGAGGAACTTATAAAATATAGCGTATAATACCTAGATAGCAGAACAAAATGACTAAACTTACATACATCAAGTCAGAAGCGTACAAAAAGAGTAAAAACTAAGCGTGAGTCACATCGAGGCGCGAAAGTCATCTTTTTATCTACCAATTTAACATCCAATAGAATTGTTTGTGACTTCGTCTCGGCCGCGTGTTGTCGTATGATTGCCGTCCATTAACTAACGAGACGTATACAAGTAAATAATTGGCTGTCATTGTATGTAAATAACAACCCAAATAAACGTTCCCACTCCGATATCACTAACTCTACAGATTGAAGAAAAAAATAAGTTTCTGAGTAAAGTCTAGTTTCTAGATAGAGATTCGAGTAAAATAAGAGCCTATCTTAAGATAGCACTCGATACAAATGTCTAAGTAATTTTTGTATTTATGTAAAATAGGACTGTCTTAAGTCACGGGCTAATAAACTTTACTACAGAAATTTAAAATTACCGAATGAATGAAGTGAGCATGGCCCCGTTATTGCGAATTAGCAAAAAAAGCAAATTGTAGATTGCAAATTTCAGACAAAGTTAGGATCGTCAGGCGCGCTCGATATTTAGATGGGTGAACTTTAGTGGCCAAATTTCATGTTCGGTTCCGTGTTTCTATGAACGCGTTAGGCAGTCTGGCCCTGTTACTGATAACAGATTTCATATCATTTTAGTTTTAATCTTCTTACCACTCTTAAAGTAATTATATATTAGAACAGGCTTGTTTTACTTAATTTATTTTAATTGTTTAAGACAAATAGTTATCAATTCCTGATCCGAGAATGATGTTTCTCAAGTTAATGACAATTTTATACAGCATCATCCTATTTCAATTATTCCTAAATACCAAAGATAAAAGATAGAAGTAAGCTTAAAGTAAGCCTGTTTTAAAATAGAGTAGTCAGGCTTGGTTCTAATGTTTTAAAAATCAAAATTAAAGACCCATCTATTTAAGAGCATGACAATTCCGGTACTGTTTGTGTTTTTTTTAAAACACATGAGAACAAACATATTCTACTATGACAACTGCATAATATATAAAACTTCTCAATACATAATTTATCTGTCAAACACAATTTAATAAAAATGTTTAAATAAATCAATTTACTTTTTTGTTCTGTTGAAAGATTTTACAATAGAACAGTAATCAGTCACCCTTTTATACTTGAATGAAACACAACACAATTATTGTAAAGTTTAGTACAAAGTTATTTTTCTAATAATAGACAAGACAAGTACAAAAAAAGAACAGGTTAAATGTACTTTTAATAAAACTCATTCATTCAGATTTTATTAAGATTAGAGTATACTTGTACATAAAAAAATGATGGTACCTTAAAAGCCGGTGACGTAGTATTGTGTATGTAATTTAAAACCTAACTTTTTACATAATTTTACAAGTCACTTAATAAAATTGGTGTGAAATTTTTGCAAACAAAATCAATGTTTTTATAATTTAGAATGACCATTAGCACAGTGCCTGTTTGTGTGTTTTACATGTTAAATAGTGTACACAGGTGTGGGTTATGTAAAGAAATGTTTTACACATATGTAACTAGATACTATATATCAATATTAAAAGCAAAGCCACATTAAATATTGTGAATCAGAATCAAGTCAAAATTTTAGCATTTAAATGAATTATTTGTATGAAATTGAAGTAATAAACAAGCATGCAGTTGACATTGGTAAACCTGGTGGGATGAAGATTCTACCACTTATTTATATTTGTAACCAACACTATAAGCCAAGTCTTGTCAAAGTTCATCACAGATGTATCATATATGTTACTTCTGAGGACCAAGTTGGTCATATCACATATTTTGCATGCTTAATAGAATACTGACTCAACTCAAAAAAGACGATTGTTGGGAAATCACAAATGAAGATCTTACTATGAGAACTAATTCTACTTGTTGGTGTATAAAATTAAAACTGATACATCGCTGGGGCAGTAGTAATGCGTAATTTCATTCGATTTCATTAATTTAATTCGAACGGTTGGCGGTAGATGGCGCTAACAGAAGCCAGTATCTATATGTAACTCAATTCTGACCTATCTACTAAAGGGTCAGTGTTCCATTAACTATGCGATATTTGAGTTTGGAACCATATATTTCTTTCAAAGGCAGAGCTGTGAATTTATTACAATCTTAGATCTTACTAGGCAGTATGCTGTCTTTGTAACCTAACTGGTAATATTAAGTTGTCTATGAAAAAGACTGGAGTCCAATAATGATCACAACCCTCTAATATGTTAGTTTCATAATGACAGATTTAATACAGTGTAAAAAAATTGGTTATTATGTACCAGTCCTTATTATAGCCCTATGTAACAATCATGTCTGATCCATTATGTAATTTTCAGTTAGCTCTTAATTGTATAAACAGAACATATACAACAATGAGATATCAAAATATATCAATTGTTACATAAATAAATTTCAAAAATCATGAACATTAAAATATGAAAAGGAAGTATAATGGCAAAGCAAATGCATAACCTGCTTGTTTTTGAAACTGGGGTAATCAGTAACCCTTTAATAACTTTAGTTTTATGTTGTATAGTCTGTTTAATTTATTCAAAACGATATGTAAGACTATATATTTTGCAGGAGAAATGAAGTTTGTATTAAATTACTAGTTGTAGTCTGCAGCTTCATTTGTTCTTACATATGCAAAACTTAAGAGAAACAATCTTCATGTAACTCCAATAATTCAGGCAATGCATGTCAATCCAATAGCTTAAATAGGACAGGAATTTCACATCCCATGGCCAAATCCCAAAAAATATTTATAATTAGTCTATATGTTATTGCACTGTCGTAGCTAAATTATTATAAAGTCTTATAAACACCCATCCTATAGTTTTTGTTTAAAAGACTAACAAACATCCATTAATTCTCGTGAACAATGGGATAATTAGAATTGCACTTACCTTACAGATAAAGAGAAGTCTCCCGGGCTTGATTCACTGATTCTAATGAGAAAACCACCCTCAGGCTTATTTGCTAATAGTTTTTCTGCATCTGCTCTTGTGATCCTACCATAATACCAACTGAAAGCAAGAAAATCGTTATAAACTATGTACTAAATTACAACTACATTAATAAGTATGTAATAAACCAGGTTTGTCCAAATTCTTTTGTAGTTAGGATACTTTTCTTGGCAAATATAACGATTAGTGCTTCTTATAAAAAAACAGCTGCAAATGCAAACCAATATCCACACAACACCCATTATGGAGACAATGTTATACAAAGTATATAAAAAAACAATTACATTGTGGTTACTATGTCATAACTATATCTCACAATGTGTCATATATTGTAACAATCTGTATATAACTATATGTTATGTTGATTTATTTAAACTATGGATCAGATTGCATATAATTTTTAATTACACTCATCATTGTTCCCAGTAAAATATGTGTTGAAAGCAGTCTCTTTTAAAATGTATAAAGTCTTATCAAATAAACAATGTGATAGGTCAATGGCCTCTTCATAGTACAATATCGCATAATCATAACACTCATAGATAAAACATGTCTATTGTTACTAGCTAACTGATTTTTACTAGATTTTGTATGTGAGAAGAGTAGAAAGCTTACAGGCCACCTGATATCATGTGGTTGCTGCAGAAATTCCTACAACTCCCAAAGAGGAATGATGTCCTACCGAATGTCCCACACAAATGTGTTACTGCTCTTGAGGATTAAGATAGTTGTTTCACTTTTCAGTGAAGTTCACAACCACACTTCAACCGAAACACAAGACTTGTCTTATGGCAGATTATGAGGAAATTGGTCATACCTCCCCGGTCACATTATATTCCTATTATTAGCCAAAATTGTAAGCGGCATTGATATAGTCAAATTTCAAGTTAGCTTAAAATAACTAACATGTTATACTAACTAAGACCAACATACTTTAGTCCTCATATATAATATATAATCATACCAGTTGAACAAATGTTATTTTACACATTTGTTACAAATAATTTTTAATAGTGCAATGGAATGTTAATATGAAAACCAAAACTATATTTCAGATGTAAGACTATGAAATTTAAATATTTTTACAACTCTTCATATTGTTATCTTATCTACAAGAATGACTTCATATGATAAATAGTTTTTATTTATCCAAATTCTAAGTAATGTTTAAGGATAAATGTACTTGATTATTTAACAGTACAATATTAAGAGTCAATATTAAAACAATAATGATTAACAAAACATAATGAATGTTGAGTTTCTTGTAATATGAATGGTGCATATATATTTTGTGATAAGTATAGAAACTTGGACCTTGCTGCTTATATACTTTTATTAACATATACTGTTAATAAATATAAGATATATTTTCTTTTTTTTAAGTCTTAATGAGGTTTTTTATTTGTAATATATAATAATATATGCATATGAAATATATTAAAGTGATTGTCTTAAAGGTGCTATTTTAGCTATCAATTATGTATATTTTAATTTACACAAATATTTTTAGATAACAGATACAAAATACGGTTTTTAGCACTACTGTATAAAGTACTACATAATGTGTACATATTGTGTGTGTGTGTGTAGGTGAGTGAAATATAACAATAATGTAAGTGATTGGATTGTAAATACTATTTGTTTAAAATATAAATTAAATTTGACTGTACAAATACTGTATCTACGTCTTATGATATTTTTTCCAAATTATTTAGTTCGCACTAATCTTATATTTGATTGCAATTTGTTATTACGATTGAAGATTTAATATTAGAAATAGGGATTTTAGTTACAAGTTGAGTCTACATACATACCTATGACTTTTCATTTGAATATAGTTACTAGGTATAAGTCCTTCTTTGCCGTCTAATTCAGCCCTGTACCAATTCATGTCGTCCTCCATATTTAGTATCTGTAATAATAAGAATTCTAGAAGAAATCCGTCAACTATAACATAATTTTAGTCTCACTTTAACGTTATAAAACCTACAACTTACTTTAAGAACCTGATTCTTCCTGAAACTAAGTTCATCATCGGCAGTCGCAGTGAAATCGTGTTTTGCTATAGCCTCCATGTTCAAATTAGGCACTTCACTCAATTGTCACTGATTACTAAAATAACTCACAAAGTATACAATCTAATAACCGCGCTTTAGGTCAGAGGCGTAAAGTAATCATAATGCAAGTAGTTTTCTACAGTAAAATGGTGAATAGTATGTATTACGTGCTGATACTCGAAACAATTTTATCTGATCTCGGTCCACACATCAGTCACTCACGCAACTACTTGCTAACTGCTTGTGTTACCAGCAGTAGATGATTAAAGCGACGAAAAGCTAAATACAGTAAATTATTTTAAACTTGGTTATTATTATAATTCATATAATTAAAAACTAAAAGTATATAATATTTGTACGCTCCTATAATTATATATTTAAAATTTTGCAATCTAACATTAAAGAATATTTAAAAAAAATAGGGTTAATATAAAATAATTGTATACATATAAATATTTGATTTCTTTTTGTTATTGATATATTTATTTCGGCAGATATTCTAAAGTATGCGAAATTTAATTAGTTAATCCATTAGTGATAACATAATACATGAAGGAGGCTATAACCTTTTCTATATAATGCACTCGCCTCTTAGGTTCCTCGCGGGAATTATAATGAGAAAATCTTTATTTCAACCCGTCGATGTGTTTGTATACAATAACTGAAAGTTGTAACAAGAATCATAGAATATAATTTAGATTTTTTTGATTATGGTCAGTGCCATTACTTAGACCTCTGCATACCAACAGAGTAGGAAGAAATTCTAAAAAACACGATGTCACTTCATTAGAATTGTAAAAAAAATATCTGGTATCTATGGTTAGATAACCATAGATGACGTAATTATAGTTGTCACTGTCAAACAAATTGACATTTCTTTTTGTGTCCAATCGCCTCCCAGTGGCATTATACGCGTAAGTAATTTTGAAATCTGTATATATTTCTTGAATCAAATAGTTGTACATAATGTTGGAAATAGAAAACGAAAGAGTAGCGTGTGTATTTTCTTAATAATATTATATTTATGTGCCCACATTTGAGAATTTACTATTATAGTTGTCATTTCAACCCGGTGTGTTTACTTGTTTTCAGGTTTAGTCGTAACTCAAATAAACGCAACGATGTCGGGAGGATTAGACATTTTAACCCTCAACGAGGAGGATGTTACCAAGATGCTTGCAGCAACAACCCATTTGGGGTCTGAAAATGTTAACTTCCAGGTTAGTTTTTAAGCACATAACCTCTTTACTTGTTGCCATACATGTTTATACATACTTTATGATGATAAGAGAATCCGTTCCATTATATTTTCTGATATTAATGACGATCCATTCTCCCAACTGAGCATTTTCTTTTGTACTTACTCTCTTTGAGCCAATAGCATTGGTAATTAATTAAATGACATTTGATTCAAATAGATGGAGACATATGTGTTCCGTCGCCGCGCAGATGGCACCCATGTGATCAACCTTCGCCGTACTTGGGAGAAGCTGGTGCTTGCTGCCCGTGCTGTTGTCGCCATCGAGAACCCGGCTGATGTGTTCGTAATCTCATCCAGGCCATTCGGACAGCGTGCTGTCCTTAAATTCGCAGCTCACACCGGAGCCACCCCTATCGCTGGACGTTTCACTCCTGGTGCCTTCACTAACCAGGTAAGAAACCTGTGTAAAATTGCAGATAATGCATCACCACATGACTTGTTAATAAGAAACGAAAAAGCAAAAAATAATTAATTACAAAACAATATTTGTTCTCTAAATAATTAATATAGTAGAAAATAATAAATAGTGAAACCTTTTATTCTTTATATATAAAACAAACTTGCAAATATACCATTTGTTATATTTTAAGAACACAGATAAAACAATTTGTTGTTGCCTGACAGAAATGTTTTTCATTATATGCCTACTTCTGTATATCATAGATTTTTGTGCTCTTTGGATATCTCAATTTGTAGTGTAAACTCAAGATTTGATAAATTACAGTGTTCCATCCCATCCTTATTATATTAGTCCATTAAAAAAAATTGCTTTGTTAAGAGCATTATTTTTACAAATTTTATTGTCATGATGACACAATTAACTAAGGAACCACTGACTGCATTATTATGTAGGAATGATTACACATTTATCTGATTGATAAAAAAATCCTATTTTTACATATGCTGGTTTGTTCATACCTTATTGAGAGATTGATTTCCACAGATCCAAGCTGCCTTTAGGGAGCCTCGCCTGCTCATTGTGTTAGATCCTGCTCAGGACCACCAGCCTATCACTGAGGCGTCTTATGTCAACATTCCAGTCATTGCGTTCTGCAACACAGACTCACCCCTACGTTTTGTTGACATTGCCATCCCATGCAATACCAAGGTAAGTTTTATTGTATGACACAATTATTCTAAAAGTGCCCTTTTTCATCTGTACTATAAAACACTTTAAATTTTAACACTTTCATTGCAGCATACACAAATGCTGTGTGCCATGTGGCATAAGAGCTTGTACACACATGTCATGTTCATACAAATTGGTATAGATAATGTAAATTATGTGTTTACGACACCACTACAAGATTTCGGACAGACACTGTTTGTGTTTTTGTAGATGTTATATGGATACGAATAAACAACATTTGTATTAATTGTTGGTGCATCTCCAGTTAAGAGAAAACATCCCCAGTCTAGTGCTGTGTTCCGCAATTCTGACTCAATGTAGTATATATGAGCCCCAGAGTTGTGTTAATCCCTGTGCCATATCATGTTATGATCTGTACACATTGACTGAACTGGTTTTATGTTTTTTTAAGTTTTTAAACATTGCAAACTTTAGGAAATCACCAATTTTTAACAACACATTTTGTATATTTAATGTGATTGCAAAGTCTCTTTACATCATTTGATTCCTTCTTTTTGACAGTTTAATTGCTAAATTCATATATTTTACTATTTCTAGTCATCTCACTCAATTGGTCTTATGTGGTGGCTGTTGGCTCGCGAGGTGCTAAGACTCCGAGGAGTTCTCCCTCGTGACCAACGCTGGGATGTCGTAGTTGACTTATTCTTCTACCGTGACCCAGAAGAGAGTGAGAAGGAAGAACAACAGGCTAAGGAACAGGTAAGACAAGTTCACATACCAACACTGTTGGAATGATCATTTAACAATTGTGATACTTTCTATTCAATCCATTTTGTCTGCTAATAATTTGTTATTTATTTTAATGCTGCTGCAGCAGGATGTGCCGCTCCAGGTATTTAGTAATTTAAATTCCAAATATAGCATTGTTATTGTTTTTTTTTTAATTATACACTGTATTTAGTATATTACTTGGTCATTGTTGTAAAATATTCTTTTTCAATTTAAAGTTTAAATATATTGTGACTTGTGCTAGGTGAACAAGAGTTTAATAATATGTTTACCTACATTGTTAAAAAACCTTTTAATATAATCTCTTATCTCTTGAAACAGTACGATAACTGTTTCAAGATATTTATATTAAAGGATTCCGTAATAAGTAAATGAGATATTGACTTCAGCTTATGCCTATTACTCTTGACAATGAATTCAAGATCAGCATTAATTCTGTTTAGCTATTTCTTTTCTACTATGAAGTGATTAATACTTTTATTTTATCAATTTTTTTTTCTAATACTGTTTAATTTCCTAGGCTGTTGTGGCTGCCAAGCCTGAGGTACCAGCTCCAGTTCACGAGGATTATGAGCCTGTTGAGCCAATGTTCACTGGCACAGAAGAAGGTGCTCCGCCTCCTGCGGCAGCTACTTTTGGCACTGCTGCTCCACAGGAAGATTGGGCTGCTCAGGTAACAATTATAAATGATTTTTCTAGTGTTCTATATTTTTAGACATAACTTTTAGTTGGTGTGGTAATATACTTAATATTTATTCAAAATCGATTTATTAAAACATGCCATTAATTAAATATTTACAAATTCATTATCATCATTACATTAATAATAGAAATAGTTAATATTACTTAAATTAATAATTAAATAAAACTAATGATACAATAGTAAAATATTCATGTTATTCAGTGACTATGATGGACTATGAAAAAGGTCTTGTTTAGTTTTTTGCATAATTTAAAAAAATATTTGAACTCTGAAACAGTATGATTTTATTTGTGAGGCGATGTCAAGTATTTTCATTGATGAGCAATACTCCTATCCTAATGTTATGTGATATAATGTTTTTTATTGATAATGTGATTAGAATGGCCTTAGGTCTTAGGTTAAGCACAGACAAAAGCTCTTGGGAAGCCTTATAGTATATTTATAGCTATAGGATGTTGGTATGATTTACTAAGATAACAAATTTGTTGTACAGGTACAGGAAGAGTGGGGATCTGCTGCGCCAGCCCCGGCCACCGCAACTCCCTCGTGGGGAGGCTCCGGTCAAGACTGGAGTGCCTCGTAAATGTTATGTTTGCTGAGGTGTAACTAAATATAAAAATGAAAACTAAACATTTGTTTTATTACTTGAAATACCATTATTTTTTTATAATTATTTTATTTCCTCTTCCTAATTTTACTTGTGTGTAAAATCTTAATCTTACATTTGTTGATTATTAGTTTAGAATTATTCAAAATGCCCATACATTATCACCTTTGCAAAATTAAATTTATTAGAAATCACATCATTTAAGTGCAGAGAGATATGCAAGTGCCTCCTTTATTTTTTCTGAAATCTGAAGTTAATTAAATAGGTCGGGCTTTAAATATGAACCTTCAAAAGAGGTAAATATATCAGTGGGAAATGTGCTTACATAAATTAACTAATGGAATCAAATCTATAATAGGCCGTATAAAAAAAAAACTTATTTAAAGTATCAATGTATTTTCAACAGATCTGTATACATGAACTCTGTAAATACAGGTATATTTCGGATTTCCTTGGTTAGACAAAACTCTGAAAACAATGCGTTTCAAAGGGGCATTTCCATTGTTCAAGGAATAGTATTGTTTTGCTGGCTTATTGTAATTGTACGCTCCGTCAGCTGCTTTTACGTAAGTACCATTTTCCAGGACCCCCTGTGAATGTACAAATTAGTTCCACAATTACGAGTTAAACATCGAAACAATGCGCTCATTTATTAAATAGTACCCACAGTAACTAGCGGTGATTATGACTTCCAAGAATTGTGATTTTTATATTGGTTATGGATTCCGTGGAATGCGTGTCGTCGTTCGTAACAAACTAACATTAAATCACTTGTGTTATTGTACATAGTCTTTGTACAATGGTTCTCTCGTCTATAAATATGTTTGAATATATTATTTAGAGCATGAGATTTAAGAATTATTAGAGAATCTAATACTTTTTATGTGAAGACGCAGTAGCAAACGAAGCATGGAATTTATGAGAAGTCTACTGTCCTCCATGCATGTTTACAACTAACTGTAAATCCATTAAGAAGTGACCATTTACTATCAAGTGGACTGTATGTTCCGTTTGGTACTTCCAATGTGCAAAGTGGTGTGTTGGTAATAAAAAATGGTTACAAACATAAACGATGAAGTTCTTTGGTGCACTTTTTGTTGTGTCCGGTCGCACGTGTTCAAGACTGAGACTGGTTACAGACATCCTTCGTGGTAAATCTATTATGACTTCGCCAGAAGAACCGCTTTAAACAATACAGTTAATAAGTAACACATAACTAACAATTTCTACGCTCAGCCTACTAGATATTCCTTATATTATGCATGCTGCACTTCAAGGTGGTAGAGCCGTTAGAGCTCGCCCGGGGCAGCACCAGCGCCACCCTCATAACCCGCCGTAAAGCAACATGTTCTTCATGTATTGTGTTTCGGTTGGGGAGTTGTGGCTGCCGGATGCACATTATTGGAGGCGACCATCTTAGTCCTCAAGAGTAAGAACGCTTCTGCGTCCATCCTTAACTAGAACTTCTGTTGAATTTGAGATTGGTTGTGGTTGTCCATGGGCTGCAGTGACCACTTAATATCAGGTGGCCTGCATGCCCGTTTCTTACCCTTTCGATAAATAAAACAATAGTGTTTCAATATTTTGTGAAAATGTGCCTTTATTGATACATGAACGACGTATAGGTCCTTCTTCCCGGTAAAAGATGGTGCCACAAAAACTGTAAATCACGCTAATTTCGATACGTATCGATTGCCATAAGTTTCAAACGAATATTCACACTTAACTATAATATTTATTAACACTTTGACTGCGGCATTCATATATTAGAGTTGCGGGAGGCGGCACTAAACTGGAGCTTACACCTTATGTGGCTTGATCTAAACTGAAGATTCGTCGACATTTCACACAAGTATTGGTACTTTTTAGCGTCTGTATCATCTACAAATGCACAGACGTAATTTCCGCCCCCAGTCTTGTAGCACCGACGTTAACACAGCACCTTTGTTCGCCCGTAATCCATACAGGTACGTACAAGCCGCAAGCGTGTTACGCCGCGCATTACACAGCAGTGTTATAGGAAAGGGTTAACTCCCTGCGATGTCAATAAGCAAAATGTATCGTTTTAAAAATACACATTATTGGAGGCGACCACCTTAGTCCTCAAGAGTAGGAACGCACCCGCGTCCATCCTTAAATATAACTTCTGTTCTATTTGAGATTGGACGTGGTTGTCCATGGGCTGCAGTGACCACTTA
>DWON01006224.1:0-14076 GCA_018251015.1 Phocides pigmalion okeechobee
GTCCATCCTTAAATAGAACTTCTGTTCTATTTGAGATTGGGTGTGGTTGTCTATGGGCTGTAGTGACCACTTAACATTAGGTGGCCTGCATGCCCGTTTCTTACTTTTTCACAATAAAAAAAAAAAGAAGTGTCTTCGAAAGTCTTCGAAGTGTAGTGTTTTGGAAAGTGTCTGTTACGTTGCAAATAACGTCCTTTAAAAATTGTAACTTCTCTCGTTGCGACCCTTTACATTCTCAATGACAATATCTGGACGATATTGACAAGGGACTAAGTAGGCAGGTAATCCGTATGAGAATTTTAGTCGCAAAGGTTTTAAGTAACAACTCTTTCAATTTATTTATCTGAACTTTATAAGATGTTATGTATATAAGAAATGTTATTTATGTGGCAATATAAATACTGCATTTATGTTTTCATTGTGAAATTATTTTTTGTTAGCATCGATTTTAACATTTTTTTCTATAAGTTATTTATCTATAAATTATCATATGCATTAATATAATTTTAGAGCTTAAAAATACAATAAATCACAAATTATTAATAGAATTACATTTCAAAATAATAATAATAATAACAAAAAAATTTGACCATAGGTAATAGATATTTATGGTCGTATGTTGTATAGATAGTACAGTTTCGATAGTTTGTAGTATATGTCATGAAATGAAGGGAATGTAACAATCAGACTTCAAAGCTTCATGTGTAGGATTCCTGTAGAATGCCTCTACAGTAGTCTACACATCGCATCGCTTCAGTGTAGCGCGCGATCTCACTTGGATTATACGCGTCCCGAGTTTCTCCCGAACCTTCATCGGAAGTTTGTTTTCGGATAGAAATATATATTAAACATTAGTGTTTCGTTCATACATAAGAAAATGAAATCTACAAAAAAGCCTTAACATAATACAAATATTTTTATTTTAAATATTAAAAAAGTAAGCGTAACGGGAAATTAAAACCGTAAATTACACCATCAAGATACAATAATAATTGCGTTGAATTGTTATTTTTCATCATCAAAGGATACAGTTCGAAAATCAACATGCTTTTCTTATTCCTGACTGCAGTTTTCATTGCAAGTAAGTTTATATAAATGAACAGTTTAAAATTTATTGTAATAATAGCAATAATGTTGCAATTGCAAACACGAATATCGTTCGAAGACGAAGAATTGTACATATAAACAATTAATTTTAATGTTTACAATAAGGCATGGTATATTTTTATAGGGGACCTGCAATGACATTCTTCTATAGAATGAGTCCAAGCTTCAGGTTATAGTCTTAAATTATATAATAATTAAAATATGTATATTAAAATATTTTAAAAAATAAATAATTATAATGTTGGAAAAACTATTGTAATACAATTGGATGTATTTTATGGTTTTATATTAAGTATCAGCTGTTTTTGATAAGATATTTGATACAAATCTATAAATATGGCTAAAAAAATTTATTTTACGCCACGTATTATTATACATGTCTCATAAAAGATCCTATTCCGTAGCTATTTAAACTTTATAATCATCTAACAAAATAAATTAAAAGCACGATGAATACATTTACGTGAAGTTTAATAAAGTACCTAATCGATTAATGTGCTAATTGAGTGTTGTATGTTATGGAGTTAAATTTATCTTTTATTTGGTGTAATAAGGTCACCGATTTCGAAACTATAATAAGTATATTCCCAAAAAATATAAGAATATCACAAAGGTAGTACAAAGTTATGTAGTAGCGAGGTATCACCGAACCCTCATGATTCCCATGAAGCAATTTTTGTGTTACGATTGAAGAGGTGCGGTTGCTGGCGCCACTTACAGACTTGGCGATCGTCTTAGTCCTTAGGGGTAACAATACTTTTACATAAGACCACAGATAGAACTTTTGAAATTTTCAAAGTTAAATATGCATCTCAAATTCTCTTTGGGCTGAAACTAAACATCAGATGGCTGCACGCTCGTTTGCTACTCTTGAAGTAAATAAAAAACTTAACTGAAATATTTTCTGTATAATATGTATATTCATCTTATATGTGTGCACGCAATATATGATCTTAAGTTTATGGTCATTTACATTGAGTAATATTTCATTTTACACACGTTATTTGATTTGAAAACTTATTGAAATAAACATTCTCTAGTGTATTGCTATGATAAATTTCAAAAGATTACTTTATTCAATTTAAAATGCTTAAGTAGGATATTGACCCGGCGATGGCTACGTGGGTAAATTTATAATAGATAAGCGCATTGTAAACTGAACAGGCTTTTCAACAACTGATATATTTAGATATAGAATTTTATCAATAACAAGACGATAACTAGTATTGCTATTAAGGTTATATATAAAGATCGGTATAATATTATTATAATGAAAAGTGTATGAGATATGCTTGACTGATTTTCTAATTGATCAGGGTCCTATTACTAAAATTTAAAATAGGATTCTTAACTTAACTATCAAATGGTATTATGGAAAACAACGAGAATGAATTGATATTACATGAAATTCTTATGAAATTGAAGCGATATCCTCTTTTCTTACAGTAACGAAGGAAAAATAATATTCGTACGCTAAAATTATTTATGCAGGGTTATGTAAAATTATTTTTTTAAAGATTGTGCTGATGTTACAAAACATAGTGAATAGCAGTGTTATTTTGAGGCAGAAATGGCGGAAGTTCTTCAGAATTCAGTTTTGTGAAATATATCAAATAACACGTGCCACTACTACTAGAGCCACATGCTCATAATTTCATTATGAATTTGTTATAATAGCCTATCATATAATTAAATTGCCAATATGAAGATATAACATAAATACATAAATTCCTTAAAATTTAAAGTGGTTGATGTTTATCACAATCATTTATATGGTAGGTAACAATGCTAAATTTTTAGAAGCAACATCAGCAGGTTATAGTCGTCAATGCTGGCGAAATGTTCCTAATGATTAAAGGAGTATGACACATTTCAGCCATGGAAAGTTCTTAATCATATGGTCATTACATTTTTATTTGTCGTCAAAATAAATAAAAATTAATAAATGTATTATGTAACTGTTTAAGACAGTTTATAACCTAATGTTTAAGATTCCGGCCTCTAATACAAGAGTTCGGGATTAGAACCCATTGGAAGTATCTCTGATTTTTCAGTCATTTGCATTTTAGAAATTAAGTATCATTTGTTTTAACGAAGGAAACATTGTGGACTATAGCCTAATGATGAAGGAAATACGTGCCAATGGGACAGTAATGATGTAGATGCAATACCTACAAAGAGGTACTTGCACAAATGATTTAGTTTTGAAAACTTGACCTTGCTTCACACAATTCTACAAAATAAACTTGATCAAAGTGCCGGAAACCATTAAAACGCGGCACCAGAAACCAATAAAATTAAACATAAAATCTTTATTATTATATTTATGATTACTTTGACAGACCCGCGGTTACCAGTAACAAAGCCTTCAATTTTGCTTTTGAACTGGAATTAATTCTCCTTAAAGCAATTTTCAATTTTACTAGCTTCAACTTAAAGATAACTTTTACTGTATCAAGGTACGTATAATAAATTTATTTTGAACGTCACTTTTAAATTTTACACACTTATTTTTTACTATTTTTTGTACTGAGAATAATTATATTTATATTAGATATAGTTTTACCATTTTACTGTTATGGATACTCGTAATAAATGCTTTGTTAATTGCCGTTGCTATATAAAAGACTGGGAACTTACTTAAATTTTGGTAATATTATGGTGAGTTTGGAAAATTGTTTATATGCAACTCAATATAATATGAAATGCTAAACAAAAAATATTTTTAAATTGTCAGGTGATAAAAACAATAAAACACGTCAATGTTAAACAAAAGTAATAAACACCAAAATATATATGTAAGCAAACAAATAGTGCCACGTTCGATCGTTTCTGCCGGTGATAAGAGGGCTGGTTCATATCTCGCGCAGAGAATTGCGATTGCTATCCAGCGCGGGAATGGAGCTAGTGTTTTTGGAATCATGCCGCATGGGCATAATTAGTTTTAAGATTTTCATCATTGTAAATATGAAAATAAATTGCAAACATAAATTGTACAGAGTTGTAAGGATCATCCCAATCATGTCTCAATTTTCATGTACCATTATTTCCTTCTAATTGAGTTTTACCTTCATTTAATTTTGTTTCGTAACGCTTCATGTGCCTAAGGGTATAAAGAAAAAAACAAATACAATTATGTACATCGATGAGATTTCCGAAGTTAAATTTGTCGTGAAAAACATCGGCATTCGGCAGTATACCTACCGTCGATATTTTTCTGATAATTTAAATACCATTTCCTTGAAGTAGGTATTTACTCCATTTGTTATTACGACGTGGTAGTCTCAAACTAAATTTAAGTTCATGTTTTTTATGCTTAAATAATAAATTGTAAGGGGGTTTTCGCTATACAAAAAATGCGGGCGTCATAAAACGCCCTGCAGATATGAAACATTAAAAAGATAGATAGTTTGTTTTTTTTTTTGTAATAAATTCTTGCAATGGAGTTATTGCTAGATTTTTTACTAAAGAAAAACAAACATTAAATGCGGAATAAACAAACACAGTACACATACTAATACTAAGGAGGAGTAACGAAATATGCAGTATATGTGTCAAGCACACATAATTGTGGTTAGGAGAATATTGACATAAGGTTTTTTAAACAGAGACTTCAAAGAGTTGGACTACGACTTGTATTTTCATTAACCCGTATTTACTGAATATATTTCCTATACACAATTTATTTATAATATATGATTATTTAATGTGTCATAAAATGGTTGATTATCTTTGTGATTCCATTTCATTTGTACCAATGGAAGTATTTGTTTGCACGGAGTATTGCTATCACCTGTACAACACATAGTACATTGCTTAGATACTTTGATTCGATGACATAACGTTCCAGACAGCTCATGGCGACATATATTTGTAGGTACGTACTAAATAGAACTAAATTTCATGGCTTTTTGCGTGTTAGACAAATTTAATTTCTTACATAATATTTTCTTAGTGAAGATCACACATTACGGAACATTGTCCACTATAGCGATTATAATTAACTGAAGATAGAGCATTGGTGAACCGAAACTCGATTGCAACGGTAACTGTCTATTAGATGGAATAGTGGCCAGACGGGGCTTCTGCTTTCAATTTATCGGAAAATGAACGCTTTATTTCACAGATCGTGTCTGCTTCGCTGTCTTAATTATCCATCAGATTAGTCGAGAGCGAATTACTTATCAAATGAGGTTGGAATTGTTCTATTATTACCGAGGTATATTACAGCATAGTACAATCTACTATTTAAATTTTCTACGTTTCTCACGTTTTTTAGTCGCACAAAACATAGGTGTAAGAAAACTGTGCTATGTATTTTTTTTGAGAAAATGTAAATAAAGTCGCACCGTCAATATGGCATTTAATAAGAAAGAAAACATAAAAATAGTTACAATTTCATTGTTATTTTAAATATTTCTATGATGTATGTTTTATGGAATAATTTTAAAATACGTGATATTTTTTATACAACATATTCTTCACATTTTTTAACTTACGAAATTTTCATTAAATCAACTTATACGTTAAAAAGCTGTATATTAGTATAGAATAGAATTAGTATAGAATAAAATGATATAAGGTATATATATAGTAAATATTATTATTAATAATGAATAATAATAACCCCATTGTATAATAATAATTGGTCGATTGGATTTGTACCATGTTGATGGAAGTTGAAATTTAATTTTCGAATATTAATAAAGAAATGTGAACTTTTGTGTGGCATTGTCAAAACGTTTTAGGCAATGGAAATTCTGAGTTGTAGAGAGGTATTTAAATTAACATATTTTATTCATTCAATTTCATAATATCTTCACTAAAGTATTTGGTCTATGCTATTACAAAGGCCTATCAAGTTTGTAACAAACTTATTCATCAAAGGACATCTTTTGGTATAAAGTTTGTTAGTACTACAGGAACCTAGGTAGGTAATCTTGTTATTAAGAAATGACTGACGAGATTAGACATCTGAAGTCAATAGAAATCAAAAGTATTGTATGTTTTTAGTCTTTTTCTTCTTCTTCTTGGTTAGACGGTAAAATACGAACGTGCACTCCACCTGATATCGTTGCAGCCCATACCTATACTCTGTCCCTATATATAATATGGGTTGATTGTGTATATTAGTCAAGTAAATACAATTTGTACTAAACTTCTTAGATACTTTTTAACTTTATGCAAATGAGATTGAAATAACTTATAACATAACAAAGTTCTTTAAGAATGAGTCCTATTTTTATTTGTTTCATAACATATTCAAACGAAACAAACAGAATATATGTCAGCGAGGGTTGTAGAAAGCTGGAAAACTGATTATGCAACACATAAACCATTTCAATATACAAAAACATATTTCAGCTTTACAGCAGCAGTTTAGCCTTACTGTATTCTGATTTGGAGAGGATAGCAAGGCATACTAACGTTTTCGAGACAGTTTTTTAGTTCTTAGGAGAAGTAACGTGTGCGTGATAGACCTCAGGTAAGATTTCTGTGCTCCAGCGACTGCGTAGATGATATATATCCGTGTACTTATTCCGTCCTATAAAATGATAGTATACAATAATTGGTTATTTTCTAAATAAATCTTTAAATATGTCATACCGAAATATACCTATATTAAATTCATTCATTACATGTTGCTTATGTATTTATACCATATTTAAAATGTTGCCTTTATAAGTTGAAAGCTCAACTTTCAGCCTTCACTTTATATTTTTGAAGTGGCGAGTTGTGTACTTAATATATTTACATTTATATATTCAAGTGTGCCTACACTGTTTAAATTATTAAATAGTACGGAAAACGTATTTAACTACTGATGTCGATCATTTAAGGGCTTTACTTGTCTTCAATTTATATTGAAAACTAGCTCTGCCCAAGACTTCGCTGGTGATCGTTGAATTAAATTGACATTACTACTTTTTTTTTCTAAGCGCTTTAAATGAAAAAATACTCTAAATGTTAAGTGAAGCCCATCGCAATATAATCCTGAAAACTGCATTTAAATCGGATAAGCCCGTTTTGAGATCAGCGTACACAAACATACAGATATACAGACAAACGAACAAAACCAAAATGCATTGTTTTGTATTCTCTTGCATATATAAAGGCACCCCATTATGATTGTTTATATATACATATGCCATGTACAGACAGCGATCAGTTACAGTTTTATTATATGTATAGATAATAAACTCGCTAATCGAATAATTGAGTCAACTCATGAGTTGCCGGATACACATTATTGGAGGCGACCATCTTGGTCCTTAAGAGTAGGAACGCATCCGCGTCCATCCTTAAATAGAACTTTTGTTCTATTTGAGATTGGACGTGCTTGTCCATCTGCAGCAGTGACCACTTAACATCAAGTGGCCTGCACGCTCGTTTCTTACTCTTTCATAATAAAAAAAAACCTTTGTAAACAAGCTGTAAAACTGAGCTGTCTAGCTACTTTATCTTTTTATACCCTGTTAAGTCCGTTCGCACCGTCAATATATCTTCGTAAGGTATAAAGGGAGCCCGACGGAAAACACACGGATAGTATAATACAGTATAATATATAGATTAAACGTTATTAGCACGTCTTAACCGAAGGCTCGCCGCGGCTTATCTAAATTAGGATCAACAAAGGTCCTGCCAGAACGATCTCACCAAATCATTAGTATCCTAGCCATGTAAGGGCGGTGGTGTTTGTCTTAAACTGTAGCGAGTATGGCTTTGGCAGTGGAGTGTGTCTTAAGCTGTAGCGAGTAAAGCTTGCGTTTTGCAAAAATGTGTATTATTTTATCAAAAAGGGTATTCAAAATTCGAATTTGATATATTTTATTCCGTTATCAGTTATCTGTACACTTAGTAAATGTCGAGGTGGCAATATAAAATCAGTCACTCGGCTCTAAGCGTCCTATTAGCAAAGTTTGATACAGAGAAAACAAACGATATAAGAAGTATGATAAAGTAATTTAGTTTTTTAAAAGTTAACCATAAGCCAATAAATATTTTTATTGCCTTAAAAACAGAAAGAAAGAAATTAGTAAATAACGTTTATTTGTACAAAAAACGAAATATAATGTCATTTTTTTTCCTGTAAGCTATGTGAAATGTAGAAAATGGTATTATATTTGGTTTAATGCAATATTTATAAACAACATTTTTAACGGATTTCAAAAAAGAAAGAATGTTCACAATTCATATTGAAGGTTTTATGTACGTTCGACGATAGTTTCATTATTAATTACTTAAGCAAAATCTCATTATTAACTACTTAGTGAAACAAGAAGAAAAAATATTTCTAATTGAAATCATTACTATTGAAAGGTTTTTTTTTCAATGTTGAATGCAAAAAGATACAAAAAAATATATTTTTCCTTGAAACAAAAAAGGAATATGATTAACTTAGTTAGATCCACAAAAGAGAGAAATAATGCAGCATTTTTCTTCCGCTATCCATCTAGCAGCTCGCTTACGCTCCAACTTATCAACTACTATATCATAGTACATTTACGATGGTGAAGCATGGAAATTTATAGCCTTTGACGCACCAACCAAGTCCGTTTATTGTAGGAGTTTAGCGTGACGCGACCACCCGTGAGCACGGCTCCATGATCTATGGTCCCTTGATTACTAACGTGACCCGTTGGTCAACATTGTGTGAATTAAATAACATTTTACACTAGCTGTACCCTGCGCGCGTTGCTACTCCACCAACTGAAATAAATTTGAAGGAAAAACATTCAATTCATTTTGAGTCATTTTATTGACTGTTTTCGTTTCAATTCAAATCAGTATGAATTGTCACGGCAATATATGAAATTCATTGGAATGACAGTGGCGCTGTCGAAAATTGGTCGTACCAACTCAGAAACCTTCGTGGGCCATGCACAACAACTTTGCTAAAGATCATCGCATGATCAAATGCGTAGTTTATGATTCTATAAAGGACATACAAACAAATATTCATTTTTATATATTAATATGTGATATAGTTCGACCGGGGAGGTACCACAGTCACTCTTAAAATCCGTTGTGAAGTTGCTCTTGTATTTCGGTTGAAGAAGTACAATTCAAATTTAAATTCATTTTTTTTTTCATTATAAGGTCTTTACATACACTTAATGAATGTCAAGGGTACAGTGTAATATCAGTACATCGGCTTAGAGGTTGTTGGCTAAGGTTGACCGAGAGAAAAAAACCGGTGGAAAATTGCCAGCTGCACTGCATAGTGAAACAACCATCTTAGTCTCCAGGGAAGGTACCGTCATTGCTCTAATAATCCGCCATGAAGCAACTCTTGTATTTCGATTGGACAGGAAAAATTTACTCGGATATTGGCTTCACTTCGATGCAAGGCAAATATTTTAGTCTCCAGGAGTAAAAACACTGCGTACGACCTCAGACAGGACTTCCTGTCAGTGTCCTGACATCAGGACATCTTAACATTAGATTACTCACATTTTCGTCCCATAGTCCTCTCAAACAAAATGTCTTTTACGTTTCAAAATTCATTTCACGCTGTGGCAGCTCAGATTTAATTACCGCTCTTGTGAAATATCCGGACTGTTTGATGATATAAAACCAAATTAACCAATCTTTGTAATGGGTTAACTGGTTTTTTATTACGCCTTAAAACTGAGTACCAACAAAGCTCCATTGATATTCGAGGTCGTTTTCATTAAGCTTTTGGGTGTCCGACCGTATTTCGATTTCAAGAACTAAAATAATAGTGGCAACTGTATTTTTTTATGTGAGAAGAGCAGCAAACGAGCTTGCAAACCACCTGATGGTAAATAGTCGCTGCCCATAGACAGCCCATAGACGTACAATCGCAAACATTATTGAAATCCTATCTGAGCTCGAACGTTAATAGATACGTTGCTACTCCTGAGGACTAAGAAGGTCGCCTCGCTTCAAAGAGTAGCCGGCAACCGTGCTTCTCCAACCGAAACACAAGCAACACAGCGGATAATGCGGGCGGCGCTGGTACCTCCTGGTCCAACTATAATTCTTCCATCTTTGTATTCATTTGATTATATTATATGAATCCTTTTTATGTAAAAAGTGGATTATTTGTTTCCCAAATAAATAAATAAATAAATAAATAAAGATATAGATTGATATTATTTTACGGTTTTGTTTAGTTTATTGTTTGTTGTTGTTGTTTTTGCTTGATTTTTTATTTGCTTTATATTTGTTTGTTTGTTAAATATTTTCGTGGTTCACTATTATGTGCTGCTGTATTATTTTTAACCTGAACATAATTTGACCTTGGTTATAACAATTTTTATGTCCCACTGCTGGTCCTCTCCGCACAGTGAGAAGACAGGAATATTCCATCACATTACTTAGTCATCTCCATTTTACGTCTATGTACAACCTACAAGGGGTTCAAAGCCTAAAAACAATTTTAACAATTAAAAACAGCCTGTTTACAATAAGCCTAAAAACAAATAAAAATAGGTAAACGTACTTTTTGTATTTTTAAATATTAAATTACATATCCTTTTTCCAAAATAAAATGAAAATAGAGAAATAATGTACAAGGATTTATTGTTTTAATAAATCATAAATAATCCTAAATAAATCGTAATAATAATTATGAGTATAATTCATAAACAAAATTTTAATTAATTATGATAGATTTAAACTGCCCGTAGGCGACATTTCAAGCCAAAACTTTAACAGGAAGGTAATTATAGACTATCGGCACCGGCGTCTCTGTAGTTTCTAATTAAATCAGTCGCCACCTGTCCCCACCTCCCTACGTCCCCCTCTTCCCCTCGTCCCCCATCCTCCCCTTTCTTTCCACAAGGCGAAGCGCGTGCGCACGTGCCGCGTCGCCCCGCGCCTGCATTAAATTATATTGTCGACCAGATTATCGGCACTTGGCATCTTTCGTTTCGTTACGCAGGTGTTACAAAAGGCCCTATTCGGCTTATCGAGACTTGAATATATAATGACAGTATACACTCCCTTTACGTATTATGCCGTGTACTAAATTAGCCAGATGCATGTACGTGCTAGTATTATATCGATAGTATAGAAGACAAACGTGCTAAGTTCATTTTTGTAATATTAAAATCAAAGATTAAGATTGTGGCGGATGCAATTTCCGAACGTCGATATTAAAATACATATTTAAAATTGCTAGATAATTGTCAAAAATTCTGTACGATAATAAAAACCTCCAAATGTTAACTAGCGCCTTACTATGCCATCCATACTTCTTCCATTCCGATTTCAAAGTTCCTATTCCAAAAAATAGATTGTAGAACTAAGACTACATGTTAGTTTGCTACCCTTGCTTAACAAAATAAATAGGTGGTAAATATAGTTCCACCGGGAAGGTACCACTGCCGCCTTTCTAATCTGTCATGAAGGAACTCTTTTGTTGGAGAGGTTACCTGCTACACTTAAAGCATCTCAATCCTCAGGAGAAGCAACGCTAATTACCTCAGATAAGACTTCAGTCTTGTTTGAGGTTGTATGTGGATGTCCATGGGCAGCAGCGACTACAGATAAAAAACCAAATAAAAAAATAACATTGTTAAAACACAAACGGAACAAACTCTATCTTGATAGAGTTACTTTTAACGCCGGGAAGTAAACGTCGGCGCAGGAAGTGAGAGACGTTTACAGTTCATTTATTTTTAGATTCACTCGCTTTACACAACCTAATTATAACTCCGATTGCTTAGTAACTTGCTAACAATAAGAAAACTTAGAACATAATCTAAAGCTATATCACGAGTACTTAAAATAATTCTTTAAAATTAGTTTTCATACCTATTTAATAGTGATAATATCGTTAATATTTTTTGTAACAACCTACCATTCCTAATATCATTATTGATATGGCAAAGAGAACGACTTGATTTATTGGATATATCAGAATGTTATGAAAACAACCCTTAGTCTTGGTAACTGAGTATTAACTACAATCAAATAACACTACAAACAGACATACAGCTACATAATTCTTATGTATGATTTTGAATTTGAATATTATTGTTTTAATAGAAGCCTAACCTAAATAATCTAAAGGGGGTCCGTGCCCATGCGGCATGGTTCCAAGAACGCTAGCTACATAGACTCTTAAATATAGTTTTTTGAAATATCCACAATTTAAAGGTGGTAGAGCCGTAGAGCTCGCCTGGGACGGCACCAACGCCACCCTCATAACCCGCCGTAAAACAAGATGTTCTTCATTGTATTTCGGTTGGGGAGGTGTGGTTGCCGGATATACGTTATTGGAGGCGACCATCTTAGTCCTCAAGAGTAGGAACGCATCCTTGTCTATCCTTAATAGAACTTCTGTTCTATTTGAGATTGGACATGGTTGTCCATTTAGTATCAGGTGGCCTGCATGTCCGTTTCTTACTCTTTCATAATAAAAAATATATATATGGTCGCCTTAATTTTAACACACTGCCACAACTTGTCATAGAATCTGAATGAAGTGTTGCTTTAACTTAAAAATGGGTTTGGCGATGGTACCTTTTTAGTCCTATCATATAAGTTTTATTAACCCCTTAAGAGCCAATATCAAAGTAAAAATAAAAAAAAAACAAAATCAACCTTTTTCTTATTAAACTCTGAACTTTTCCTTCTTCAGTTTTTAAACAAATATTTCGTACAACTTAGACTACTAATTAGATTTAATTATTGAGAATTACATCGACATTGGCAAAATTTAGCTGAAACATATTGATACAATTTTTTTGGCTGGCAACCTTTTACTCATGCAATGCTCTTACTCTCCAATTTGAGAAAAAATGTCTACTTAAAACCTAATTTACTTTACAGGTATGTAACAGCGGTGGACGAATATGAAGGAGGTCTCATGTTAACATTGGATCCAACACATCGCGTCCTCCGTACTGAATGTGTGCTCACTTTTATCAAACATGTCATTCAGATTGACGGTGCTAACTGGAAGCAAGCCTTGGCAGAGAAGCTGATTGGATGCTCAGTCATGACTACATATAATAAGAAGCTATTCAGGTACTTTTATTAGAAGTAAATTTTGTTACAGTGGTATAAACAATTGCCTTTACTGAATGCTGGCAAATTTGGAATTCATTATCTATTGCAAAGTGAAGAAGGACTGTGAAAAATGTTCTTTGTTTCGTTTTAATGCTTACCATTAATTTTATTGCATAACTAATAATAATACATTATAACTATTTAATTTATTTGATTAATTATGTTTTATTAAATATTTTCGACAGTGCAATGCATGACAGATGTTAAACTTAGTACAATGTTTTAACTGCATAGATAACAGTATGTTATTCAATGATGAATTAAAGCAATTGCTGGCCATTTCAAATAATTTATTATTGTATTTATTTTTTTTATTTAAAAAATATATTATTTTAACATTTTCCTTACTTAGTGTTAACATTCTATTTATCTTAACTCAATGGATCCATACAAAAAATAAGAATGGAAACTGAGACGCAGAATAAATTGAAAATAAAATTTTAAAAATGAATATAACATTATCTTGATACAAAATTATTTATATTGAATTTGTTTTCAGAGTGGACAGTATTGATGACACTATGACGCCAAAATCCACTTTTGAAAAGAATGAAAAAGGCCAAATAATTAAAATATCCTACATTGATTACTACAAAAATAATTATGGTATCGACATCAAGGATTGGAATCAGCCAATGCTTATTTCCAGGTAATAAAATCTTAATTTTTTAATGATAGTAGTATTTTATTTTATTATGTGTGTATTGTTTATGTGTGTTCATTTTTTTTATTGCGTAAGAGTAAGAAACGGGCATGCAGGCCACCTGATGTTAAGTGGTCACTGCAGCCCATAGACAACCACATCCAATGTCAAATAGAACAGAAGTTCTATTTAAGGATGGATTCAGATGCGTTCCTACTCTTGAGAACTAAGATGGTCGCCTCCAATAATGTGTATCCGGCAACTACACCTCCTCAACCGAA
>DWON01006225.1:0-14075 GCA_018251015.1 Phocides pigmalion okeechobee
GCGGCGAAAGAAACTCCAAAACACATATTTTCCATCTTTCAATATGTCATTTACAAATAATAACTTAAATTAATGGATCAAGTGGAGCTGGAGTCGTTTCAGTCCGTATGAGTTTATCATTTACATAATCGTTGGTTTTGTAATACGCCTTTTTACAAAGCGTTTGTTTAATAAACAGTTTAAACTTTTTCTGATAGTTTTGTGATATTATCTGGTATCTTATAGTATATAGTAGCGAAAACAGTTTCCCATGAATGATTTTTCCACCTTAAATAGTCTATATTTACAATAACGACAACTGGCCAATCTGTCCATCGAATGGTTTCATACCACCCATCAACAAAGTCTAATGAGCGTACTATGTTCATAACAATTAGGACCAGCTTAAAAGGAAGAAAATACAACTGCTCCACGAAGGATGGCACTTCCGTGATACTTGCTACTAACGGTCACCCATCACTCTTTTGACCGCGCTTGCGGTTGCTTCTTTTAATCGATAATTTACGGTCTAATTACTACGTTCTAATTAACAAGTTTATTATAAAAACATAATATTATGATGCTCAATTCCCGAACTCATGTTTGATATAGGAACAGATATAAAACAGATTACTTACCAAAAATCGCCGATAAGCCGATTGACCACAAAACACAGATTACATTACGAAATCGTACACAAATTTTCCAGATACGATTTTCCATTTGGGTTTAATAATGGACACACAGATCCTTGCTCAAAGACCTCTGATCCGCAAAACATTTCATTTATCCCTTCACAAACAAAAACCGCGACCCAAATACCGTTAATCTGTTGCAAATCAAATATGACGCCTTTACAGACCCTACTAGGAAAAAGTCACATCGTCCATTTGCGACGATCGTGTGATATATCAAGATATACAGTTTTGCATTTATTTAATACGATATTATTTCGTGTAGTTTTTTTGAAAAGTAATAATATTATAACATGAACAATATTAAGGGTTATGTTTAAAAAAATATTCAAAAATTTTAAAATTGTCTTATGTATAATCGAGGTATTAAGATATCACACTGTGGTCGCAAAAGGTAAATTATTTGTTTACTTCATAGTTAAATCACATGTGAATTATAATTTTTGCATGTTCAATTCTTATTTCAATTATTTATTTATTTAATTTTGAAGTCAAATGTTCTTTCTTCTTTCTTTCAAAAGACTTTACTTCAATATTTTCTTGACAATAGCTAATCAGCTAAGAAAACTATTTTTAATTATTTTTGTCGTTTACATACCCTTTTTATGTCTAGAACGAGCGTCGGCCGCGACAGCAGCATCCGACTTCTGAACAACGGTACGTCGAAGCTCTGAGGCCAGAATCGCCGCCCTTACCCCGCGGCAAACAATAACCAAGAACGAACCAAAGAAAACTACAGCAAGTGCCCAGTGTTTAAAACTGATACCCGTGTGCCCTTCCCAAAGTGCTGTGAGAATGAGAACGGCGTGCAGCATATTGAGACCAACCTAGGTGGTAAAGAGAGCAGTACGGAAAGCTTTTTCTTGCCCCTAGATAGTTACATTAGAAATTAAATTCATGTTATTTGTAAAGTCTATCTCATTACGTATCATGTCATTTGCAAAGTCTATCTAATTACGTATCATGTCACGTGTAAAGTCTATTAATTCTGTACAAAGATATACGCAAAATCTACTTACGTAACTTTTAAAGTTAAAAGTACCTAATTAGGAATGTCGCTTGCAAAGTCAAAAGTGGCATCCTTAAAGTATTAAGTATGATTTAAAGATTGAATACCTTACGTTAATTTGCTACACCTAGGCAATAAGGGTTGATTCAAAGAATCCTAATAATTTTGGAAATGTAGTCACTATAAGTTATTTATGTTAAAAATACAAAAAAATCGGTTACGTATACGCCTGGTATTTAAAACCGATATCCATATGCCCTTCCTAAAGTGATTTGAAAGTGATACGGACATGTAACATTTTGAAAGCAACCTCGGTGGTATAGATATCAGAGAAAGCCTTTTCTTGGACGATCATTACACCAAAAGGCAATGTATGTGTAAAGTATACCTAATCATGAACAAAGTAGAACAAAATTGTAGTTATAAATGACATTCTTAAAGTCTAAAGCATAATTGAACAAGTAAAGTATTTTTGTTCATTTCCTATACCTATCTGCAATAATGGTTGAACTAAAACAACAAACAAAATTGAAATGTAGTGTTCATGTCATGAATAAAATCTACTTAACTATTTATGTTATTTGTAAATTTATTAATTGTATCATTAAAATATAAAATGCAGGCATGTGCTTTTTATGTTGGGCGAATAAAAAAAGTTAAATCGTCCCACCCATGGAAATCTACGTCCAACCTGACCTAAGAAAGTCCTGCCTGACGTCTTGCAAAGGTGCGTTGCTACTCCTGTGGACTGAGATGGTTGCCTCGTTTGTCATCGTCGGCGACCGCATCTCTCCAACCGAAACACAAGAACTGTTTTACGGCTGATTATGAGGGCGACAGTTATTTTATTATTTATTTCAGACAACGTGGGCCTATAACCTTACAGACTAACTAACATAATAATTCTTATAACTAAGTCACGGTTTGCTGCCGACGTGACGTACAGAATCAGTGACTCTTAGAGGTCGGTGATGTGCACGAAATTTGCGGAACACAACGCCCTTCGGCCACAAATCTTCCTTCAAGAAGGTCGATAAGTGCTCGCTCGGCACGCAAACAGAAAACGAGTTAAATTTGGGTTGCGCGCCTCCAACTTTTCTACCACCAACCGGAACTTCGTCATTTTCTCTAAGTACTCCACCGCTTCGGATGCCTTCGTCGCGTAGTGGAACCGCGATATATAGTCGTACGTCGCTGGAACGGCGGGACGCAGGATATAGTTGGTCCCTGTCAGTGCACACCGGTTGCGGTTATATCTCTTTGGTCGATAATTTTCTTCCACTACTTCTCGATTTATACCAAGATATATTTAAAACAAAAGTATCGAATGACGTAGGCGAATTCTATTTTCATCGAGCCGTCGAGCTCGTACGCTCACTACAAAAGTTTATTATTTATTTACCGCTTCGGTTACTTTAACCTTTATTTCTTCCGCTACTCGACGGAGTGAAAACAAAACTTTTCATCATTTTCCTTTAAATTTCTGCGCGAAGATGGAAGTGAACTTCAACTCATTGATGACTCGGCGATTAACCGCCGTAGTCAACTTACCCTGATGATGGTCAGGTTTGAAGCGAAACTGTGTTGGTAAAGTGAAGAGAGAGAATAAAAATATATACTACTATACGTATAATATACATATATACATACTATATATATGTATAGTACATATACGTCTATAGTAGTCGATATTTTTACTCTCTTCACTTTTTCCTATCCTCATAGTGCATGCTTTGAAATGTATACCTTTATATATGGTGGTAGCGGATTATTGCAAAATAGTTTTTAACAAAAATTTAATTCTTAACTATCTTAAGAAAATACTGTTAAATTTTGTTGCCATTTCCAATAAGGTCCGAAAGAGACGAAACAGAATTTTGCTTAAATTTTCGTGTCCGATAAAATCGAATAAAATGATGTAAAGTGTCGTTTAAATGACCATAACATTTCCAAAATAGGACACGTAATCATAAATACTAGTTTCGGTTTTATTTATTTGTACACAGAATAATTGCAAAGATCTTATATAACTCATAAGACCAATATCTTTTTGGCTTTAAAGCGTTTACGTAAAAATTATATACAATAACTATTTACGTAAGTAGACATTTTCAAAATAAAAGAAACTTATACTCCTATTACGTAAATTTTGCGGTCATAGAATTGGTAGAGCTTACTTAGGCTTTCCAAGTTAAATAAGACAGACAGATGAATGGATAGACAGACAAAATAAAAAATGCATTTAGGTATAAGGTTTTCTTGTGTAAATAAGCGTAGGAAAATATCTAATTGTAAGCTTAATAGGACCTTTTAAAATGGTTCGCATTTTGAAGTGGGCATTGAATAGATTTACGAGTGTGAATCCACCTTTATGTTGTGAAACACAGTTTTTTAGTGAAATAAATGTTTAGTGACCTCAACACAAAACTTTGTTTTCACGGAAAAAGTAAAAGATTGTATACGGTACATTAATTTTCCGCTCTAAAAATAACAACAGTACCTTATAATTATTTGAGAAATTAAAAATTTTAAATATAGTGGTCTCCGCCAGTTTAGCCGTGACCACGAGTCTTGAAACTAGTTCGAAATATCGGCAATCAAAACTTATTGTTAATTGTGAGTACCCGGTACATAGTAAAATTTGTAAATTCCGTGATAATATTACTTTGAAATCATATGTGAAATATAATTACCTAAATATGTACAAATTTTCTGTAAAAATATTTTTATGTATTTATTGATTTTTGGAAAAAATACAATGGTTGTAACATAAAATATTTTAAATCTAATAAATATAACAAAAAAATAGGCAAAAGGAGCACAGGACGTCCCCCAACCAGGTGGACCGATGACTTGATCAAAGGTCGCGGGAAACCGCTGGATGCAGAGAGCACAGAACCGGTCAGAGTGGCGGCACCTGGGGGAGGCCTATGTCCAGCAGTGGATACGTAAAGGCTGATGGATGGATGGATTTATCTTCTAAGTGAGAAAAATAAAACACTTCATGAACGTAATGTAAACGAATGTAATGACCATTCGTCTGAAGTAGCAACTTCGCTGGTACAACGGCGATGCGTAGCAATTCTATTAAAACTAAACATGCCAAATCATGTCTTGTCTCCTTCTCGTAGGGCCTAAGCATATACATTATAGGCTTTTATAAAAAGTTTTAATACGAGAAAAATAAAAAAAATAAGATTAAGTTTTTTGAGTTTCATCAAAACCACGTTTGACGCGACAGTCCCCGGCGTGACACAAATTTGCATATCTTATTAAAAACCTCGACATCTCAGATAAAAATGAAAATGAGACACGTCAAAGAAAAAAAACGACGGGACGCTCACGAGACAATGGTTATTTTGGGCGATACGAAAAAGAAGTTTTATCATGGAAATTACGGCTGAACACTTTGCATTTTCTTTATATCTCCGTTCGTGAACGAAGAAATGTGTTTTTTAATTATCGTGTTTGGCAATTAGTTTCGGGAAACGATCCCTTTTTCCCATTTCCTCCCGCTGGCGAACAACTTGTCTGCGTTTAATGAGGTAATTTATAGTCTAAATACCGTACGACTAAAAATAAGAAACATTTCAATTCGGAAATTTCAGTTGAAAAAAGTACACGCGTACTATATCGTTAATTATAGGTATCTGTTACATGTTATACTTTCGATATTACCTTGTCTATATAAAGTTAATATTGAAATTTTAATCACAGCCTTTTTAGCTAAATTTTATTACGTTTTTATATGAGATAGTGTTACCTAACCCTAAAACTGATTGACTGACATATACCAGAATAGACTACACAATTTTATGAAAAATGTTAGGTCGTCTATGTTTTCTCACCACTTATATTTATTGCTAAATCTATTTGATTTATTAAATTTTAAATACATACAACAATCCGAGCATTTGGGTTTCGAATTCGAAGATTCTATGTTCAATTGGGAAAACACAAAATTATAATAAAAAGCACACATAACATGAAAGAAAAAAAGCATTACAACGTTGACGCCATAATTAATAGAAAATCACCCCTCAATCCGAAACCTAATTCGTCGCAGCTCTAATAAAACTGCTTTGAAGTGGGCAAACAAATTGTTGAGACACTTGTGTGGATTCGTAGCTTTATTATGCTCCAAATGACACACCAAAGCAGGATTATATCGATCCACAGTACAAACCCATACAACGATAGGTAAAAAATGACCAAATAGATTAGTTGCGATTTGTAGCTTGTATTCGATTTAGATTTTTGTGTGGACACCCATTAATCCGGCGATATTGGATGCAGTATAAAGACGGTTTTTATAGGATTTCCTATTTACTATAATAATACTTCCGTTAAATCGATTGGCATGATTGTTTTTGTACTTAAAATCGAAAATAAAATCAAAGGATGACTGTAAAACAAATAAAGTTTGAAAATACAAAATAATGACCCTACATTTGCTTGACAGTTCGAAAGCTCAGTTGGATTAAGTAATAAAAAAAAACGATGTACAGCATGGATTTAGTTACATTTGTTTAATAAAGCTATCGAAAAAGAAATGATTTAAAATTTTCTAATTAATATTCTCTAATAAGTAAAAAAAGATAAATGTTGACAACTCTCTAATGAAGATGTCCAATAAATCCAAAGAAAGAGGAATGGTTGACAACTTTCTAATGAAGATTTCCAATCTTTCCTGAGGTTACGTTCCCCACACAACAGATGTACAGAATCAACCACGACGTTCCCAATCCCTCTTGTTTTTTACCGAGGGTCCGTAATCCGCGAGACATAAGCACGCCTATCATGCGAAGTAATTTTGTGACCCGCCGACATTAGCGCTGTAAGCCTCAAGTGCGATACAACTTTGGCGATGGTTTTGCTTGTGGGTTTTTCATGTTCAGTTTTAATCAAACTATTTAGAAGACAGATAGATAGGTAGAATATTTAGAAACTGCTTAGAAATAAAGAAATCACTTGATCCATTACCTAAAAAAGCATTTCACAAGACTAAAAGTGGTCGTAGTTCTAACTAATTGACCGAATCATATTTCTTTAGAGATACGGCGCTCCAAAGTCACATGCGTTATGGGAAAATTTGAGCAAATATCCGTACATATCTAATAGTAACTTTTCATCAATATTGTCTTGTATTTGGTGTTAAATAAATTAACAATTGAAGTTCCGTTGTAAATAAGTTAGGACGTCTGTAAGACGTTCTATAATGTTACAAATATTTAACTAGAAACTCATCACAAAACAACATTTACTTTGAATGATGTTTTTATCTTGATGAATAATATCGAAGATATAACTTGAAACGCGTCGCAAGCATCTCAAATGAAGGAAATTAAAATTCTCAAACAGAGGGCAGTAACAGCAAATCCCGGCACTAAAACTGCTATATATAGCTTGGAAGCGTTGTAAAAAATCATTGCCTCTACCCTCGGCCCTCGGCGAGGGGAAAAATCTAATCTGTGCATTTTTTGCGGGACCGCGATGCCACAAAGAATTTCATTTCCCACTGTTCATCTATCTCTATTTCACTGACGGCTCTTGTTCTTGTCCTCCCCCCTCGTCTTGCCTCCCCCTCACTCCTCATCCGTTTTTTAGATTTCCTCAATCGGAGATAAGGTTAAGCGAATCCGTCTTATTAGCGGTTTGTACGCGACGTTCGCAGCCGCCATCTAATTTATTATGTTTGCATCAGATCATCTTACTTGATTGTTTTCATTTTTTATCTGTACTTATCTACAGATTCTTAATAATAATGAACAGCCAAATCAAAATATATGTGTAACAAAAATGTGCGCTGTAACTTATTAATAGTAATAACGTTCTTTTACATTTGTATCAGAATCGGAAGTAACATTTGGAAGTTTAATTGATAAACAATATCGAATGTCATGTTTATCACAATAATAAGCGACACAAAGAATCCGATCGGTCGAAAGTCAACTTATAATTGTGTTAGTAGTATCACAATCAAAATGAGCCTCCACGAAAACAGTATTACACAATTGTACACAATTGACATTCAAATCGGTGGACATTGCCGCATTGTGCGTTTATTGCCTCTTATTGACGCGTAATTGTCAATAAATTCCTACGGGAATCGGAGTTTAATGTGGGTTTGGGTGAAAAAGTTATGTTTTATTAATATTTTTACGAGAGCGTTTAGGAAGGTCGATAAGATCTGTCGCTTGGGAAGTTTTTTCTTTCAATTTCCGTCACGATTTGTACACTCATTATTGGTGAGTCGATGGGGGCGATAGGGGCAGTGGTCGCATGCTATCGAGAGTGCGATGTTATCGTATCTCTTAGCGACTTTCATCGGGGCTTTCGATTGTCCCGGCTTCCCCCCGCCTTGTTGCTTGTGAAACGTGATTTCAATGACACTTGCAGTTAGTTATGATTTATTTACGAATAGATTTTTTGCGCTAAATGTTTTAATGTAAGACAAGCTCTAGATATAACGATTTTGTATCTAACCCGATTAGTTTACTTTGATAACTAGCGTACATATGGATACAGGTGTATCAGTGAGTCGTCAAATATTACTTGTTATTTAGAATACTAATTAGATTCACATCTAGACCTCAGCTATTATAACTTTATTAAAAGTAGCCTGATATACTATGTAGAAAACATAAAATAAAATTGTAGACGCTAATAAAAATCGCAAAACGTATTTGCTTATTACATCTCTATATAATAGTGCATTTTATAATCGGCTTTTTTCTCCCGGTCTACCTTAGCCAACAAGGCGCTCAAAGCCGATGTAACGATTTTACACTGTACCCTTGAGTTGACGTGTATTTTTAATGTAAACATTGTTCTCGTGTAAGTGATATAAATTCCTTAAACGTAGTTTAAAGGCAATAGCAACATACCTATAGACCGTCTAATCTCAAACACAGCTATCATCCAGATGGGGCGACCATCTTAGTCCTCAAGAGTAGGAACGCATCCGCGTCCATCCTTAAATAGAACTTTTGTTCTCTTTTGAGATTGGACGTGTTTGTCCACGGGCTGTAGTGACCACTTAATATCAGGTGGCCTGCATGCCCGTTTCTTACTCTTTTATAATTAAAAATAATAATAATAATAAAAAAAACCTAAAAAAGTCAACGACAAAAAAGTCATATAATATATCACACCATATTAAATTTAAGTAAACAGGTATGTATAAATATTTATACAATAATGTAAAAAACCCTCAATTGTATACCCCGGTCAATAGGTTTGTAAGAAAAATTGCAAAATCCAATATACAGCACCCAGTATACACCGTTTAATATAGTTTATGTATTACGGGTATTCACGATTAACGTTTTCTAAGTACCGATATTTAGAATACATGGTCCCGGCTAAACTGCGGTGGCAGCGGTGACTTGACGTGACTACAGTTGTTGAATGTTATGTAGTAAAATGTACATCAAATTACTTTTAAAACTTTCTACATATTCAAAAATACTTACGCAATCAAAACGAATCTAAAAATGCACATCTGTCTTATCCTTATCGATATCAGTTCAAGCGTTTTATAGTTACGGATACATAACAACCAAGAGATAATCATATACACAGGTACTATATAATAGTCTCTTGTGTCTTCACGGAAATTAAGTAATAACAATAAACCGATGTGAAAACTAATGAACTTTATATCAAGTAAGCAAGAGCAATGGCCCCAACAACGAGTATGAGTAAGTCTGTATTTATGGAATGGTATTGTGATGTCATATGGAGGGATTAATTCAGGGCACGTCGCGAGCTGATATCTGATCTTGGGGTTCAGGGAGATCACTTTGATACGCTGCTTATTATTTAGTGGAGAAAAGATTTACTAGAAATTGTACACATTTTTTCATTTACAGATTCGGATGTGAGTAAACTTGGTGTTTCATGAATAGGTAATTCACACTACGTATTAAGTAATGTTATAGTTGACTATGTATCGTGGCGGTATATTATTATAATCAAATATTGTAGTGTTATGTGCAGAGAGTTCCGGCTTCAACTCCAGCCAGGCAAATTCTGAAGGATGAATAAAGATTATTGTATGCTCCAGATACAGATAGATTTCTGTACAATCTCAGTAATTTAATATGTTCAGAATATATGAGAATTGAAATATAACTTAAATCTACATTTTAATGGCATGTTTCTTAGATACAACGTATTACAGTTGAGACATTGTTTAAAATGGTAATGATGTATTTCAATTTTTTTTTGTTTTAGATTGTTTACTATTTACGTAATAATCTTTTTATTATAATGTCAGTTTATTAAATATTCATGAAAAAATAATATAAAAGAGAGCAAGCGATCTCTTTTGTACCAATTATTAAATTTAGAAAGCAAATTTTGAAATCAAACTCACGAAACTGATCACGGTGCATCCTTTTCCATATTCACTGAGTCTCTTTTTCAATTTTGTTACTGAATTTAGCATTAAAATCGTCAAATCTGATGAACAGTTTATGATGTAACGCACATCGCGGTCGGGGCGGTACAAGATAACGCTTATTAAACACGTCGCTCAGTGCTGACAGTATCTACCCTCGATCTACCCTTGTTCTGGACGAAATAGAAAAATGTTCAGATGTCATTACACTTGTTTAGGCAGGAGACATGGTAGGCAAGCAAGAGAGACGCTAAATGCGGGTGTATTCAGATCGTAACTGAGTTTTTTTAAGTTATTGAGGTTGTAAACGAGTTTTTTACCTCAATATTCCAAATCACTGCCCGTCGATAGTAAGCGGCTGCCGCCCGACACCTGTAACTAACTCCATATAGAAACAAGTCTCAATAAAATTCCATTACAGATACGTTGGCACTCTTAAACACTAAGAAAGTTGTCTCATGTTTTTATGCCCACCTTCACCTAATAATATATTGGTTCTTATGAAATTTCTAGGACACCAGACACCTAAATATAAATTCGCTACAAACAAATATTTGATCTAAGATTAGTCACATTCTTTGTCACCCCTTGATGATTAAGTACTGAGTTATACCAACTCAACAATCCATTCTATAATAGTATCACCTAGATTATCAAACTGATACGTAATATTGAGATAGTATAATTAAAGTTTAAATAGACGAGAAAATAGGTAGTTATTTTTGTTACGAAATATAACATTTAAATTTATTTTAAAAGAGGATTGTAACTTGGAAACTCAACATTTACTTCGTTACGTATACTACCAGCTATTTTACTTTCCATTACTAGGTACAGGTCTCTAAATAAAACAGTTCTGAAACATGTTTCATTTCATTGTTGTGGAATACATGTATGAAATATGATACCCTTGATAACAGTGGCATAGAACCAACTTACCCATCAAGCCCATAACATTCCTACCGCGATTATTGAATGATACCAATTTTTTACATAATCAATGCTTATTTTAATGAAGTGTTTTTATACATTAACCAAGCGAAAAAGTAGACGGGTTACCTGATCGAAAGCAGCCACTGTTGCCTATGGACATTAGTAATACCAGAGTCGTCAATGCATAGCTAGCTATGAAGGAGAGCTCTCTTTACACCTCTTTTGAAGAACCCCGTATCCTAGTATTCGGGAAACACCTCAGACGAATAATTTATAAGATATGAAGTAAATTTTTTAAACAGATGAATTAAAAATACGTTTCACTGCGTTTATTTTTAATTATCATAATTTTTCTATTTACTGTTGCGGTCATCATGGCTATAAACGAGAAAAAGGATCGAATAGAGCGATACAATGGACCATGGCACCGCAAAAAGTAAAAACCCCATCAGTATCAAATGCCACAGTTATGAGGTAGGAAGTACGCAAAACTAAAATAGTTTGAAAAGGAGTATGGCTGAAAGAAGCGGTATCGCGAAGCCGAACAACATCAAACAGTCCGAGCCATTTTTTTTTTGCAATCATCAAATTGATCTGTCCGTGCGCCATCTGGCCCGTGAGTAAAACGCTTTCGGGTTCCGTCAGCCGAGGAATTAATTCATATAAAACACACATCGAGGGGCCGAACGGGTATCACTCGATATGACGCTTAACTACCTGAGGCGGAGTGATCGATATTCGAGCATTTCGAGCACTGCGGCTGTTTCGCGCCCAAACTTTCACGTTCGGACTGAGATTCAATGTTCGGTTTCGGCATTTCTTTTTTTGCAGAACTTGTGATTTCATTCCATCGAAGGTGTTGGGAAATGGGGCTGAGTTTTGATTTTTCGGTTTTATAAATTGGTACCCAACTACGATTTTATATCAGTTATCAAGATTGGTGAAGATTACTAAGTGCACTTTAATCTGCAAATAAAATCGGTTGATCTAAGGCATTAAGTGAAACCATGTTTAAAAATAGTCCCCTAAGTTCGTTTCTAGATGAAGCCATGTAGATCAAAGCGGGCATCGACAGTTAGATAAATTGATAAGTTTCAGATTAAATAGGATGGATTGTAGAGAAGGGTATTAAACCAACGCTTGTTGAAAATGAATATGGAGGTGGTGATAATATCTCTCGAGACCTCAAAAATAATAAGCCAGTAAAGATAAAGCAACGTTTGTGTTAAATTTCACTAAAACACTTTTGATGATTAATATTTCACATTAGTATCCGTGGGTTATACATTTTTATTTAAGTTCGTGCCCGTACTAAAAGTTTTGTTCAACCATCTTCATAAAATCCACAAAGTATAATTACACAATGAGCGTACGTTGCCTACTTACGTGTGTTGTATGAGGCTGTATGGTCAAAATGTTCTGGGGAAACTTATTGTGCGTGAAAATGGTGCTTTAAGTAAACATATTTTTTACAGAAAGCTACAAAACATTTTCATATTCCAGTTGAAAATTGTTACTCTTTCCCGGCTTGTGCTCGGCGCGCGTCTGGCGTAGGGCGGGTATACACGTGCGCTCATCAACTAATGGGCCGTGCGCGGCATTTGAACCGAGCCTACACTCAGCACAAAACAACCGCCTGCCTGTAGTCGCAGGCCTGCTTTCGGCGCAAAATTATAACGTGTAAAACACGGCCTCTCCTTGCATTCCGCGCACGGGATTTTTATGAATGGCGCGATTATTATTCGCATTTTAAACTCGAATGCGGCGCTATTCTCCCCGAGACGTATATAGCAATATTCGTAACGAGTTTTCTCAACGCTGCTACCTAATTTCAGGTCGAGGGTAGCGTTGTGATGAATGTGGGTTGGCTCTGCAGTGCGAGTGCGAGCCTACTCGTTGCCGAGGAGCTCGCGTGTGTTTACACGCTGCTGTCGTCGGCACGAATCGAACGCGATTGCAAATTTATTAGCGGACAGTCGCCGCCGGGCCGCGGGCTCTCGTACGCGCAGTTGTTTTAACTCTTCGTGTATTTTTTTCTCGACGAGGCTCGGCTCTCCCCTTTTGTTCTCAAGTGGACCAGCTGTCATTATACGCCATGTTACTGTTATTTTTTTCGACGTTTTTATAGAGTTTTGCGTCGAGAGGGCGTTCCGTTCGGAAAAATGTTCGTTTTGCGTGCGTCCTAGAGTTTGCGTGTCGAGTGATGTCGACGCCGCCGATTGAAAATGAGTTATGGAATTTTGTTTCGATTTCCACTCTTGTTCGGTTACTTTCAAGTAGGTTTTGTCTCGTGATTACAATATCGTGCATGTTGAGATTTCGCTGCACGTGAACTATGAAAGAGAAGTGGACTCTTTCCTGGATCAGAATCGCACAAATCTTGCAACTGGTCGCTCGACTGCGCAATAACACGACCAAAATGTAACATGTGTCATTGCAGTTTTCAAGTGGCTTCTGTTTGATAATTTAAGCGAACCCTTCCAGCCGTGGGGTCCCTCGAGTGTGTAATCAATGAAAGATTTAGTTTGTCTCCGTATTTGCGTATGTAGGCAGCTTGTTCTCATTATTCTATAGCCTCTATAAATAGAAATGTTGCTGGTAATTGTTTTGTATCTTTGTTTAATATTAGTATGCGACGATTGATGTAAAGAATGTAACTTTATAGATTTTATAAACATTTCAACCAAAAAGTATTATTCAAATTGATCAAGCTATTTATTTTGCAATATTTTTGTAACAAATAAAACTGTAGGTTTAAACTATGTTTTCTATTCTAGGTATCTAACACTATATGACTAAGTTTGGAAAATTTGTATGTTTGTTTGTGGAAACATGTCAAAAATCTTTCTTTAGTGCTCATTTACGCTAAATTAAAAAAAAATCTGAAAATTTTCTGGACGCTAGGATCCTCTATATTATTGATTTTATCAATTATCTTCACATTTTATATAAATATAGATTATTTTAAAATACAATCCAAAATCAACAATTCGTTCCAAACAGTTTCTTGCGAAACAATCGTCTCAAGATCATCTCAAAACGAGAAAGATGGAAC
>DWON01006226.1:0-14074 GCA_018251015.1 Phocides pigmalion okeechobee
AAAAAGAAAAATAATTTTGACATTCTATCTTCCCTCCTTGTCCCTCATTCCGCGAACTTAAAAACGCACCCTCGTAGTTTATTAACGGACAAAAATAATTGTGTAAATAATCTACTTTAAATACAAAACTATTTTGAATTTGAATTCTTATCCTTATCCTTTTTTAGCTTCTCGAGGCAATGGGAGGTACCAGATTCACCTCGTAATACACCATGAAACTCAATACAATACTCATACAAAAATGTCAAATAAATTACTTTCTTATTATTAGACAGAAGAGATGACAGAAACGACAAGAACACAAAGATGACAGAACAATTCCTATTTCAGTCCTATTTCATTATATTAAATGTTTCGTTACTTCTATTTCTTAAAAGTAGTATCAGAAAACTTTACTTATACTATTATGGACAAAATTAGCATAAAACAGAAAGCACTGATAACCCTATAAGTACGCAGTGTAGAGTGGAATGGGACTTTAATAATCGCATAATCAAAAGTTGTACTTAGTTTCAAATTAGACGGAGTTGGGCCGCGGTTAAGCCCACGGGCGAACTTGCGATATTAACCGAACACGGATTTATTCGTAAAATAGAAATAGACCGTGAGCCAGCAATACATTTTCACAACCATTTTTTTTTCAAACAAATCTCGTAAAATACTTCAGTGAGGTATATCGTGCACATCGTGTACGTTATGTGATAGTGTGGGTGGTATAAACACAGGCTTTTAAGTGTGTATTACCACCGCTGCCGATGTCACCCACGGAACCGCAGCTAAAGTTCATAAAGTTTCGTGATACATCTTTCTGAAGCATTTTACAAATTATCGCTTTAGAAGAACTTTTTTTTATATTTGAGAAGAGTAGCAAACGAGCATGCAAAACACCTGATGTTAAGTAGTCACAGCCCATATAAATCTACGCACAACCACAAACACGACCGAAATCTTATCTGAGCTCCAAAGCAGGCACGTTGCTATTCTTAAGGACTAAGATGGTCGTCTCTCGCTTCAAAGTGAAGCCGTCAACCGCAACTCTCCAACCGAAACACAAGTAATACTTTACGGCGGATTATGAGGGCGGCGTGGTACCGCCCCGGTCGAACTATAGTTCTCCCAGTTTTAAAAATTATTAATAATATTTATTACTGCTTCATGGACTACAAACTAGTAATTTTTGACGTAGTTAAATTTAAGTAATCTTAAACTTATTCGTATTTGCTAATTTGCCTCAATGTGTATACAATGTCCATAATGGTTCAAAAAAATTCTAGATGGCAAGCGTGTGGGCCAACTGATCCTAATAATTCTTGTATTTAACTTTAACAAAATAAAGGTAGGTTTAAATAAAAAAATATTCATTGTAAATTTATTGTGTAACAGCCATCACGATTAAAGCTTTTTTTAAATGCCAATTGTTCAAAACTTTTGCTTGTATCGAGGTATCTAAGTTTTAAAACTTTTGTAATGTAAAAAAGGAAGTAGACGTAGGGTAGATAGAATAATCTCCCACTAGGATCTGTTAACAGTTTCTCCTCGCCACCGCAAAATAGTCGTAATTATGATCCATGTAACTGGTTCGCCAATCACGGTATTAGTAGTTAGGACAATAAATAGTAAAATGTAAACTCGACGATGATATTAGTATTGAAAAACCATTTATTATTGTTGCAAGGAATAGCTTAAAAATGATCTGCTGATGAAAAAACAGATTGTAGAAATGGGTGTGGCGCTGGTCCTGCAGCAAATGAAGTTAAAAGAGTTCAACCGCCTTCAATCAAGCAGAAAAATACACCGGTGTACATATTATTCTTAACAAATTTAGAAACAAGACTAAGTTTGACTTTACATCGTTCCAAATACAGGATTTTGAAATATCATCTTTCAAGACATGATTCAATATGTACTTGTTGACATAAGACACCATTAACATGTTTTCACAAGAAATAAATCCTACGTAACATATCATTAAAGGAAACGAATTCTTCTCACAAAGCCGTGTAAGAGGAAACATAACCCTTTGTTCGGCGGGGCGTAAGTTTACCCTTGAAAGCCTCCAATCGAACTCAGCTGCGCCGCTGCAACTTTACAACTTTTCGCCCATTTCAACGTATAAATTGAAATTATTTGTCCTATCTACCTCTGGTTTAAATGGAAAAAGTTGTTTTTTGTGAATTTGGATATCTTAAACCAACTCTTTATAGAAAAAAGTCTGCCAATTGAATTCGATCACAAATACATTTGTATTCTGAGAATTAAGATTATAGCCTCGTTTGTATGTAAGCTCACATTATCTATTCTCGGAAACGTAACTATTGGTTCATGTGAGAAACTGATGTAGCAGTTGGTATCTTCTCGGCGAACAGTGTTCGTTATACCCGCTCGCAGTTGTTAAAGTTATAGAAATTTCTAAAGTTTCTGAAGTTTCTAACTTATCAAATTTAATAATCAGCATGACACAATTTTTTTCTCATATCCACCACATTTAATTCTATTTTATTGCGGTTGAGTACAGTGGATAGACTAGATCGAGGCTCAACTCATCTGTGATCAACTTCATGCAGAATTCCTGTTCTATGTAGAGTTGCTTACAGACATCCTTTATTAACAATGACCACTGATGTGCATGCATGGACACTGTTATCAGCTAAAATCGTCAACACGCACAGCCCATCACGGTAACAGCAAATTAGTTTCAAAAGGTGGTAGAACTACAATTCAACCACGGAGGTACTATCATCTTCACAATCCACCGTGAAATAAATCAGTTTCAGTTAGACAGGTGGTGTTGCCAGCCACACGACATGAAGCGACTATTTTAGCCCTCAGAAGTGACAACGTATGTCCGTACGACCTCAGACAGGATTTCAGTCCTGGATTTATGGACGTCCACATACAACTTCAAGTTAACTTAAGTCGTCGCTGCAGTCCATGGGGACCGCAGTGACCACTTAACATCATATGGTCTATTCTTTCACTACTTTTATCTTTATAAAAAAAGAAATAAACATTCTTCTAATTGAAGCTTAATCTATATACAGGTCAGTGGACTACAAGCTGATACAAGCATGACAATGAAACAGATCACACTTTAAAAATGCAATCTTTTGTAATAAGAACAGAAACTCAGGAAGTTACCAGATAAAACTAGAGTAAGTCGCAGTGATCAATCAAACATCGGACGCTTCCTTTAATTGATCGATGTCCCCGGTGCATGGCTGCAACTATCCCTCTACTGGGCATGAGTTTGTAATCAGAAATGGTAGCGCGAAATCATAATGCTGTACTAATTTTTGAAAATAGAAATCTAATTTAAATTTATAAAAAATACAAATTGATACCTCACCATGGATTCCACTATCGAGATCATAAATCGAGGTTACGGATTGGTGCAAAATTTTGTTAACACTTTCCTTGCGATGTACAACATTACTGTGTATTATTTGGCACGCACTTGCGGCTTGTACATCTGTCGCGTACGTACAAATGTATGGATTATTGGCGAACAAAAGTGCTGCGTTTACGTCGGCACTACAAGATTAACGGACATTACATCTGCGTATTCGTGGATGCTACACTGATGCAAAAAATGCAATATTTGTGTGAGTTGTCGGCGCATCTCCAGTCTAAAGAAAGGCTCAGCTCAGCTCAAACTGGAGCTCAGTTTAGTGCCGCATCCCGCAATCTTGACTCGATGCAATGCATGATATATGTAAAATGTTATATATGATATGTGTAAAATGTAATATATATAAAGAGTAGCAAATGAGCATGCAAGCTACCTGATGTTAAATAGTCATTCAAGACTATGGATATCCCCTTGCAACAAACAGGACTACAATTCAATCAGAAGTCGTTGTAGATGCGTTGTTACTTCTAAGGGTTGAGAATTATGTTCACACAGTAAGGGTGAATTTTATATCAGGACAAGATTAAAAGAAAAATTTAAGTAACAATCTCTGTCCCAGCTCGTCCATATGAAATGAATATTAATACATTTGATTTGGACAGCGAACCCTCGACAAAAGTTCTGCGACCTCTAAGGGGACGCGACCCACAGGTTAAAAATCACCGACCTGACGGGTAGAAATATCACAAGTTTCTATAACTATCGGTTTATTTAGTTTGCCACTGTGGCCTTCGAGTCGAATAGAAATAAATTGCCCAAGATTTTTTGGATATTTCCACCTATGATTACGCTAAAATCTTTTAATTTTAATAAGGCCATGGTACTTCCCCATCTAATCGTACACCTTTTTAGTACTGGTCGCGTTATCCAAATCATAGGTGTTTTGCCGCAAAACCCTTAATTTTCAAGGGATACAAAAAATAAATACCTTCGTTTTTCATTTCACCTAACTTGCATAATAACTTTTCATCATAGTCTAAACAAGTATGTAGTTTACTTAGAATCGCAAAAATTAAAGAAAGTATTTAGCTAATAGTTAAATGGAATAACAGTGAAAAATTGTAGCTTTTTTTACTTCCCGTTGAAGCCTGAGACATGAAGCTCTTACACGAAAAGGAAACTTAAGTTAATTCTTCGGATAACAGCGCAGGATGCAAACCTAAAACTGACGATCATTGTTCGACGGCTTAAGACTATGTAAGAGATAATAAATCCTCTTTGTTATGGGGAAATCCACAGCTGCAACGCTCGAAAACAATACGATGGAAACCTTTGCAAAATAATAACTTTATCGTCCGAAAATTGGGGGTGAAAGTTTTGTAAAACTTTCAGAAAGTTCGTGAAACAACTGCGGGCAATCGGCAGGTCTGCACCACACTCGCCCGACACAGATGTACTCTGGAGCGAATTGAAATGCAGGATGCCTAATTAATTCCTTCATTTCATAATCCCTCTTTTTTATTTAAAAGTGTTCATTTTAATTATCTATTTTTAAATGAGAAGAGGACCAAACGAGCATGCAGGCTGCCTAATGTTAAATGGTCGCTGCAGCCCAGAAATGCCGTTTGTCAAATACACCTTGTATTTGGCAAACAGCATTTCTTATTATTATTCAAGTAAATTTCCAGTTAATTTTAATATCTAATTTGTTACATAATTATCTATCCTAAATATAACCTAACCTAAACAACCACAGGGAACTTATGCCCATACGGCATGTACACTAGCCGCATCCCCACGCTGAATAGGAAACGCGATCCTCTGCGCTAGATATAAACCAGCCCTCTTCTTATCATACTTACCATGTTAAGTTGAAATTTACTAGTTTATTTTTACTTCTCAGTGACTTTAAGTCGATAACATCTCCTTAAAAATCACGAATATACCTTCATTTCATTAACTCACTTCTGTCACTTGCAAGTCGAAAGCGTTTGTAAAAAAAAGTTTTATAAAAACACATAAGTAAAGGTGGAAGAACAACAGTTTGGCCGGGGAGGTACTCACATCCGCTGTAAAGCATTAATGGTGTTTAATTTGGAGAGGTGCGGTAGCCGGATACACTTTGAAGCTAGGCGACTATCTTAGTCCTCAGGAGTATCGACGCATTTACTTTCGAGCTCAGATAGGATTTCAGTCGTATTTGAGCTTGTACGTGGATGCTTATGGGCTGCGACTTTAACATCACGTGGTTTGCATGCTCGTTTCCTACTCTTCTCACATTAAAAAAATCGAGTCGTATATCCAACACAACATATTACTCCGACAAATCTCATTTTCGTCAAAATCTGTAGCAAGCAGTATTTACCTGTTTTTTCGAGAATAGTTCTCATTTTCATACATTGTGTATTTCCCAATATTCCGCAGGCCTAATGAGAATTGTTTATTTTCGTCTATCGTTCTGAACTCTGGGGATCGTATAAATGGTTCGTTCTATGTATTTCTCAGCCTTTATATAATAGAAGATTCATACCTTTATTCTACTAGGCAGCTTATAAAAAAAAAGAAATAAAAAAGAAGCTAAATCCTGTACGATTTTTTTAGGTGAGAAGATCAGCAAATGACCATGCAGGCCACCTGACGTTAAGATGTTGCTACAGCCAATGGATAGCCTATAATCTTAAACAGGATTGTAATCCCATCTGAGGTTTAGATCCTAGACCTATCCCATATGCGTTGCTACTCTTGAGGAAGAAGTCGCTTGTATGTGCAATGCTTGCTGCATCTCTCCAAATGAAACAAGAGGTTTACGGTAACGCTAGTACCTCCTCAGCCGAACTATAGTTCTACCACTTTTGACAGGTGTCATAGTAATGTCACAGCGTTTAGGGACATTAGCGTTTACACGTATGTGGGAGAAATTGCCCAAAGGAAACTGGAGGACTGTCACGATTCTATTGAAGGAACTTGGGTTGTACATAGAGTTATACATATCTATTGGCAACTAACCACTCACCATCATGTAAACTGTGTGCTTGTTTGCTACTTTAGTTCCAAAAAAGTAGTTCAAAACTTCGTATGTGAAGTATAATTAATGTGTGTTTAAAAAGAGAAGGTAGTAAATATTATTTTTGCAAATAATACCGACATCTATCCGGTTAAAAGTAAGTTAATTTCTTCTACAAAACGGTAAACTATTATTTTAGTGCCATAAATAGCTGATAGGTGGCGTTGTACAAAATTAAAAATGCAATCTTTCCCTGTACAGTCGTTCTCAAATGCCTACCTCCAACAGATGGCGTTGTACAAAACACCTTTAACAAACAAAACAAGAGACGCGCGATTCCCAGAAATCTCATTACATTCCAATAGATGGCGTTGTCGCGTAAGTTTTTACTGCCATCTACAGACGTTTTATAGGACTAAATGGTATATGTATTGCTTAAATGGATATCGGCGAAGGTGTAATGCAGAGGCTTATTTTTATGCACATTTTATCATATAAAAAATCTGTCCCAGTTCGTAATCCACGGTGTACAAAATTATGTGTAGTTATTCCCCGTTCGAGAGTTTTTGGGGTGGGAATTTATTGACTTCCAAGATCTATTCTTTATAAAATCTATTTTTGCATAAAAATATTACGATTTAAATTTTAAATATTTTGTGAGTGTTAATATATTTCTTCTGGAAATTCTCCTTTGAGTGGTATTTTTTTATTATTTTAATATATAAATACCTTTAGGAGATGAGGATCCCTTTCAGCGGTGTCCAGCAAAGACTCCGCCTCGCTCAGCCAAGCCACGAAGTTCTCCAGCGAACGGTCGAAGTTCTGCAGCGATGAAACCGCTGAATGCAGCGCTTTGCCGCGGGCGACGATGCTACAAAAACAGAAAATGATATATTTGGAATTAATCAATTAGTACCTAATTATCTGTACTTGGCTGGTAATAGAACTATAGTTCCATCGAGGAAGTATCACCGCCACTTAAAATTCAAAGTGGAGCAATTCTTTCATCATGTTGATATACAACTATAGGTGGCACTTTTATGGGCTATTGTAAAATAAACTTAAAAAACGTATTTTTCAGATGCTTTTTGTCACATCCTTATTGGAAACATGAATAATTCGTCTAGCTGTAAAATATGCTGACGTAATAAACGTATTGACTTTCAAAATTATCTCATTAACCCAAAGACTGTATATACCGAATATGCCACACGCTAAAAAGCAGCATTTTCCTTATTTCTTACTTTTACATAATATTGCTGTATTTTTATTGAATGATATTTACATTTAAATGATATTTATATTTACATTCACAGTAAAATAAAAAATTATGAGTTTAGATAAAAAAATACTTGAACTAGTCTATTGTACTGCCATCTCTGTAAACCTTACTAGTTTAATTTTACGCGCTTATAAAAACTAGATGGCGCTGAGGATAGAGGTACGCCTTGAGATGGCAACCGCAAGATGGCGTTGTTATGTTTTAACTTTCAACTGGAGATATTTTACTGTGTGAAAGTATTAAAACCTACTTTAGAATTATTTTTTATCCTAGACTTTATTACTTATTTTAATAGTCACTTCGCTTATAAGTATACCCGCAACCATACTTCTTTAACCATTATTTAATAATGGTTTACAACGTACTTTTAGGATCTCCCCGTTTGTAATTTTACGCCGATCAACCCACATTCACAACAGAATTAACTGTTTGACGTGTGCTCGGACGCATATTAGTACCAATATTTTAACACCTTCGATCCTTCGGTCACCCATCCAAATCCTGACCACAGCCAAGTTCCTAAAATTTAACGATCGTTTATGGTAACATATGTATGTGTTTTCTAACCTGTTGTTAAGCTCATTGTATCTGTGGTTGATGGCTTCCGTGGCGCGTTTGATGCGAGTGGTGTCATCGTTGCGGTAGACCGCGATGAGGCGCTGCGTCAGCTGCCCGAACAGCTCGATCTGGTGTTTGTATTGATGGACTTCTGCGTGGAACGACTGGAAATAGAAGAAATAGGGTATAATGAGTATAGGTTTAAAGCGTGTAAGGTTACATGCTTAAGATTAATGTTTATTACTTATTTTATATTTGCAATTAATATATTACATATATAACATGATTCGCTTACAGATGGATCATTTATTTTTATGGTATGTGTGCATTATTACTTTTAAACTATTTCAAGTAATCGGCCAGTTTTATGTATGACCCCTTTTGGTCCAAGTATTACTGAACTTAACTTTGCGTAATGGTAAGTGGTCACTGCAGCCACGTCCAATTTCAAATAGAACAGAAGTTCTATTTAAGAATGGACGTGGATGTGTTCGTACTCTTGAGGACTAAGATGGTCGCCTCCAATAATGTGTATCCGGCAACCACACCTCCCCAACCGAAACACAATACATGAAGAATATGTTGCTTTACGGCGGGTTATGAGGGTAGCGGTGGTGCCGCCCCGGGCGAGCGCTAACGGCTCTACCACCTTTAAATAAATATACATATATACGAGCTCAGGTAAGACTTCATTCTTGTTTGAGGTTGTATGTGGATTCCTTGGGCTGCAGCGACTGCTTATGAGCTGGCTTGCATGTTCGTTTAATACTTTTCTCCTATAAAAAATAGGATACAGCATAAGATTTCATTTTTATCACTACGTATATGATGAGACTATCATGACTCCAAATGTTGAAGTACCTTAAAGATTTCCTCCTCAACACGGAAAAGGATCCAATCTCTAAGATTTTTAACATAAACACACTTATGAATTCTGGACCCTTTAATAGAACCCAGTGTTTATCTACACAGGCAATAAAGAGGCACGTTGAAATGTAAGCTCGTTATTTCTCCCGATTCATTACTAGGGAAATACTAGCAATTAGGGGAATAATTCCAGAGGAACCTGGAGCATATTTCACGTCGGCGATAAGGCGATTGTTACACCATTGGCGAGTAATAGTAGTCTAGCGAGTAACTGCGAATATCGCTTGTAATTTTTTTGGCAGATTTTTAATGACAATTACAAAAACTTGTAAACAGATTTAAGTTATGTCAAAGGAGAAGTAACTAAATAGACTTCTAATATACGATAAAATTGGGTTCATTTGAAAGATGGCAGAGTTATTGTTCGACCGTCTATCGCCTTCCGAATACTCGACTGTGAAGTAACTAACTGTGTTTTGGATGGAGAGGTATTATTGCTGACTACACTTACAAAGTAGGCGTCAGACTGTGTGGTCAGGAATAGCAATACATTCAACCATTTATTCATTCCTGTTTCAGTGTGGAATGTGTCTATTAGATATCATTTTATGATAACCATTACGATTGCCTTTTCCACCATTGGGCACCAGTTTCCGCCCAAATATGATAATGGTAAAATAATTAAACAAACTTATTTCGAGTCAGCAGTACTTTGATGTTCAAAAAGAGTTCTGCAAAGAATATATTTTAATATTGACTTTTAGGGTAACCGCACTGTCTATAATTATAATCCATTAAAGTGAATGAATCTATCGCTAATCGTTAACAAATCTCAATAAAGCAAGTTACCTAAAGACATATTATACTGCTCGGCAATAATGGAAATTTGAGGAGGCCAGCATTAATTAAGATGGCTCTGCTTACACCTTTTCTGTAACCCCTCGGAATTTCGCCTCCATTAGATAAGATGTACGGGATAATAGATCTTCTTACACATATTAAAACGCTTAAACTCTCGTAAAACTTGACAATCGCTCTACAGAATTACTAGCTTTCCTCGCGGGTTGTCTAAAAGTCGATATAACAAATTACTAACTGTACTCTAAATGTTCAGACACCAGCTGTTGATATATTTCATATGTCCTGCAATGAATTCTAAAATACATGTAATCAATTCGTTGTAAAGTGACATATCACATTACACTATCTATCGTTGCCCGCACGCTTTGGCTTAGCTGTAAGCACTTTTAGCATTTTATATTAAATAACTAAATGAACGAATGAACGAAAGAAGGAAAAAGTGAACAAATTAATAAATAAATAGAATAACAGTAAATCTCGCAGATTTCTTTTTGCTCCATATTTATAGTTTGAACATTTCAATAAAAGGAATCACAAAATCCCTTAATTAGTGCTCACTTATGCTTTATAGAGAACTTATTTGCAAAATTTTAGGATTCCAAGTTCAGTCAATTGGGTCAATTTGAACAACGGTTTTCCAACGATATTAACATTGATCGACAACTCTACATGCCCTCCCTTATAAATATAAAATTCTGCCACTAAAGGTCATCCATCCAATGTTTGACCATACCCGCTGTTGCTTAATTCCGTACATTGGTTACAACGTGAACTTAATTAAGAATACTATGATTAATTATTCACCCTATACTTTTACATAAAACTATTGTAGAAACCGTATTCTTCAAGGCTTACCTTCTGTTCTCGGAGCTGCATTTCCAGCACATCGGCAGTGTGGCCAGGAGGTGTCATGGCGGCCAGCCTGGTCTCCATCCTGGTGAGCCAAGCGTCCGCGTCCCGCCGCCTAGCCTCATACCGCTGGGAGTCGCCCAGCATCGCGTCCAGCTGGGCCTTGCGCTGGAGAACCCTCGCGTTAGCCTCATCCCAGTGTTCCCGGAGGGCTGTAACTGGAGAAGAAAATCCATGTATTCAGATATCAAAACTCAGAAGAAGTTTAAACACTCATAGACGTGTATCCACATTATGAAGGATTCTTTAGGAATCCCTACTATTATATAAAAGTGAAACTTTGTCCGTTTCTTTTACTATAACTCAATAACTACTGATGTAATCTATTATTTTACATAGGGTCGCTGGAACTCTAACCACGTTACAGACTATTCATTATAATTCAATTTCATCTTATAACTGGGTGATGTTTATATTAAAGTTCTTAAGTTATTGTTAAAACTATTTTCCAACAATCTGCTTCCACCATAAATTATGGTATATATGTATTTCATTGTACTATGAACATAAGATAAAATGAAAAGAGTAAAAACATATACCATTATACACACTACGACATCGTATTATGATAATATAAGCATTTCCGCAAAGTAACGTCTGTTACTATTAATTATCACATCATTTTTTTTCTGAAGAATATAAGTCATATATATCAAGAATTATATTGTTCACTATGACTCTCAGAAGAGGATATGTTGAAAAACAGAAAGATAAATGAATTCCATTTATTTCGTATAGGCCTACGGGGCACCGGCAAATTGTCATATCATATGTATAAATATCAATGTATGCATGGATTTCGGAAGGCACTCGGAGAGCTGTAATTGGAAAAATGTTGTCTCTAAGGCTGAGTTTGAAAGATTTAACAATAATATGAAACGGCAAATAAATATTCGCAATTATATTAATAAGAAAGGGAAGTAAGAAAAGAGGTCGTCTTTAATCATCGTTTTGATAGAATAAGAGACGAGAAATTTATATGCAACTAGCGAGCCGGCCCAGCTTTGCTTGGGTAATAGAGTTTATATTCACTTCCATTATATTTCTTTCATACATGCATCCAATCATTACCTAGTTGTAAAACTAACAATTAGAAACATTTATTTTGAACGACGACTGGATTAATATATAGATTTTAATTATTTATTTTCTCGCCCAATTTACAAAAAACTTATTATGCATCAACACTTTCTCAGGAATCACTTTATCTGTTGTTGAAAACTGTGAGAAAATACTTCCAGTACTTTTTGAATTTATCACGAACAGACAGACAAACAGACAGACGCGACGGAGGAGTTTGTTTTATAATATTTCGAGATTAACTAAAATAACAATTTAGCTGCCGGTGTGACGCGGACACCTAGTTTTAAATACATTCGAAGGCAAATAAATCGCACGCTGTAAACTTAAAACAATACATACGCGACTGTTGCATATTTCATAAAGCTTTTAACAAACACGAGTGCAATGGAATTATTACGTTCGTCATCTCTGAATAAAAGAGGAATGTGAAAGGCACTGGGACCGACCTCGGAGGGAGCCGCTGAACCTAATCTTGCAGTTTTGTAGATAGGCTACATAGATAGGTCTAAAGTGAGGACTAAGAAAGGTGTTTTAATATAATAAGATAAGATAAGAAGAAGAAGAAGAAGAGAAGATAAGAAGAAGATAATAATATAATAAGTAATAAAATAAGATGACACTTTGTATGATTTTGTGTTTTGTTTTGTGTTCTCTTTTTATCATTGTTAGCTCAAAATACCGTCTTATATTAACCGACTTTGAAAATTCTCTTACTATTTGGAAGACTTTTTTTTATTACGAAAAAGTAAGAAACGGGCATGTAGGCCAGCTGATGTTAAGTAGTCACTACAACCCATGGACAACCACGTCCAATCTCAAATAGAACAGAAGTTCTATTTAAGGATAGACGCGGACGCATTCTTACTCTTAAGGACTAAGATGGTCGCCTTTAATAATGTGTATCCGGCATCCACACCTCGCCAACCGAAACACAATACATGGAGAACATGTTGCTCTACGGCGGGTTATGAGGGTGGCGGTGATACCGCCGCGGGCGAGCTCTAACGGCTCTACCACCTTTAAATTATACTTCCTATTAGATTTCATTAAAATTTTTAAACAAAATACGGGTGGAAAAATAGACGATGATTTTCAGTTATAACTGAATAATGAATCTACGTGGAATATTATATATACATTTAAAATATTTCGATGATAAATTTGTATATATTTATTTAAGTTAAATAAATATATACGACATAAGATTGTTTAGATAAGATTTTATTAAAATTATTATACGTACATATATTAGAAATAAACTTGAATCACCAAGAATGGCAAAAGAGGCTTCTTTGAAGTCTGATTTTTACTTTAAATTACTTTATTTTGATCTCTTACAATGCAAGTGGTTAACCTCGGGGTACAACCATTTACCCAAACATATATTTACCCCACAGTCGGGTATTGTTGACTGAAATAGCCCCGTGGCCCACGAAATGAGCCAACACGATAGAATTGTAGGATCACGACGTTTTGAAGGGAAACAAAATGATAATATGATATTAAAATATACTAATGTTCCGTGTTTACGTTACATTGACTCGGAGCGAGGATTGTGGTTAAGCAAAAATATTTATACGGAAAATTACTTTGGGACAATTTGATATCAACCATTTGTTTTTTTTTGTGAGAAGGGTAGCAAACCAGCATGCAAACCATTTGATGTGGATCCATGTAAAATCACAAACAAGACTGAAGTCCTATCTGAGCTCGAAGGCAGATACGTTTCTACTCCATAGGACTAAGATGGTCGCCTCCCTTCAAATTGTAGCCAGCAACCGAACCTTTCCGACGGAAACACAAGTAATGTTTTACGGCGGATTGTGATTATAATTATTGGAAGTACAGCAAAATTGCAGTGTGAAATAGTTTTGTAGAATCTTGTGGCCGAAACGTGGTCAAATCCAATCGAATCAATAACGGGTATCGAATCTGATGCCGAGAGCTTGTCCGTCGTATAGACGTAACGTAATCTAATGGATGTTTGAAGTACGATCGTGCGCTTCGATACTGACTGATAGGAGCTACATTGCTTGTCTACGAATGAAAGTTCTCAAACGACCAGACTATGTATCATCACTTAGATATACGATTTTAAACTAATATTATCGCGGAATCCATACATTATGCAATATAACGGGTACTCACGATTAACGATTTT
>DWON01006227.1:0-14073 GCA_018251015.1 Phocides pigmalion okeechobee
ACTTTTCTTTCAGATATCTTGGTGACTGAGGTTCAAAGAGAATAGTATAAATGTTATTAAGTAATCTTACCTGTCTACGATCACGAATGGGAAGCCATTTGAGATGGTGACGATAAGAGGAAATGTGATCATATTTACGTAGACAGTAGATGAAACGGATACTGTGGTTAATGAGACGATCCAGCCTATTGAGAAGCTCCTCACTGATGTCGGAGTAACACACATCGGCATAATCAATGATGGGAAAAATAAGGCTCCGTACAAGAGTTATTTTGACCTCAAAAGGAAGAAAGTTTCTGAGACGATTTAAGGAACGCAGCGTTACGAAGACTGATTGACAAACCTCACTAACATGTGTGGACCAGCTCAACGTGGAGTCGATATATAATCCGAGGTTCTTAACGTTGGCCGTAAATGGAATGACAGAGTTTTCAAGCTTGACAGGTGAGATAGAATGGTAATCTAGTTTAGAGAGTTGTCGTGAACTACCAATTACAATTGCTTGACATTTTGAAACGTTAATATCGATGCCATATCTTTGGGACCAGTGACTTATTTGTGATAGGTTTCGATTAACTACGACAATGGCATCATTGATATTAAATATGTCAGCTTGTGCATAGATTTGCAGGTCGTCGGCATACAGATGGTAAGAGCAATCTAGCGAATACGTTAGAAAGTTTAGATAAATCGAGAATAACAGAGGTGAAAGAATGCCACCTTGCGGGACACCCGAACAAAGGTTACACCAATCAGACTGTGTGCGATCTACACGAACAGCTTGTTGGCGGTTACGTAAGTAAGAAGAAAACCAATTAAGAGTTGTGGACGAGAACCTGAAATGTCGTAGAGCGGCAAGGAGAATATCGTGGTCTACCATATTAAAGGCGTTAGAGAAGTCAACAAGAACAAGGACAGTGACCAATTTGTTCTCCATGCCCTCGCGGATATCTTCTGTAACTTTTAAAAGAGCCGTTGTAGTACTGTGACCTGGCCTAAACCCAGATTGAAAAGGACTGAGAAGATTGTTATTATAAAAGAAAGAGGAAACTTGTTTGTGCACAGTGGCTTCCAGAATTTTTGAAAGAAAGGGTAGTATAGAGATAGGTCTAAAGTTATTAAGATGATTGGGATTAGGTGTTTTAGGTAGAGGGATGATATAAGCTTTTCGCCAGATTGTAGGAACAACCCCTGTAGATATGGAAGTATTGATGATGTGAGTGATACATGGTAATATCTGTTCTAATATTGGCATAATCATTGATCTACTCACATCATCACAGCCTACTGCTTTAGTTTGAATAGAAGATAGGACTTTACGGATCTCATCCACAGAAACTTGAGAAAAGGAGAAAGAGTCAATATCGGGTTGAGCCATGGAAGATATTTCGCAGATCGCAATATGTTTAATGGAGGGATTGAGGAAAGAAGATTTGCTGAAATGAAGGTTGAGTTCGTTAAGAGAAAAATGTGAGATTTCAGACTTAGTCCGACGTTTGCCAATGCCTAACGTGTTTAGAAACTTCCATATTTCCGCTGAAGAAGTGTTTGTTAAATTTTCGTAGAAGTGTTTACGCTTAGCTGCTCTTACCATCCGATTGCATCGATTACGAGCAACCTTATATTTTAACCAGTTTCTATCACACCTGTCACGCTTAAAATTTCTAAACGCCCTATCACTATATTAAATATTTAATATTTAATTTATATTATTTATTCTAAATAATTCTTTTTTGCTATAATATATTAAATATTTAATTTATATTATTTATTCTAAATAATTCTTTTTCGGTGTTGATACGGAATACATGTTCGTTCAAAAGTTAGTTAAAGAGATATAGTTTTGATGATTTTAGTTTTGATATTTCGTGATTTCCCAAAATTATTCACAGTTCACTGAAGATATTTATCTTTTAAATTTTGTTTTTGTAATAACTAAAGCTTATGATGACGCAACCCAAAAAAGAAGACTGAAGTCCCTTATTATGACTAGCAAGATAACTGATAACAATTTCTCAGCCGCCCTAAAAGAGTCTTGCAAAGTTCTAAAGCGGTCGCAAATATGATTTATGAAACCTCTGTCCGCTTCCATTAGAGATTATAAATGTTACCTTGAGTAAATAGGACGAACGTTATTGCCTTATCGGCACACCACGATAGGCAGTGCTTGGGTCTGACACAGCACTCTACTTAGTAGAGCTTCTTTGTATTAGAAGAGTAGCAAACGAGCACGCAGGCCGTTTTATATCAAGCGGTGGCTGTAGTTCCTATACAACATCAAACAGAAGTGTCCATTCTAAAATCATACTTAGATACCTTGCTACACCTGAGGACTTAGATGGTCGCTTCGCTTGTTAGATAGAGTAGCAACGACACGTATTCAAATGACACATTTTTTTACAAAATAGAAGTAACAAAGTAACATATAATTATCGGGCTTATAAGCGTTCACAGCCATCTGTGGACTTTTATATTCAACTTCATGTCCGACAAGATGGCAACTGCATTGTAGCTCCTAAGGACAAAGATATTCGCTTCATATATAAAAGGCCGGTAAACACGTCTTTTCATAGAAACGTAAAATGCTTCACGCTAGAAAATGGCACGGCGGTTGAGTCTCACCAGTCGAACCTATCAGGTTGTGCCATCTATCCAATTATACATTCAATCAAATTAGGTGTAACTATTATCCTAAAACAGTTAATGGATTACAAAACGAATTTTGAACTGCATTCTTGCGTTTCCTGTAAAATATTTTTAAAAGCAATTAGAGTTATTACTAAGTAATGCTGAACATTTTAATACCTCAAATCACTCCGTCCTTGCAGTTGATTGGACATTAAAACCTTTTAAAACTGCAAGCGAACCAGCGATAAACGGGTAGCATTCTCAAAACGCAATATCATCAGACGCCAGCTTTCTCTTGCAATTATAATAAAAGGAGGGATTTTTCTATCCCGACATTTATTCCAGCGTAAAACGACCAACGTTCTTTGACACAAAATCTTCTTTTGACGGGATTAATCAACAAAATGTGACCTCAGTGATGGCGAAGCTATATTCTCAAAACCCTATCCGAAGACCTCGAGGTGGTATTGTAAAGATACATTTGAAAATGCGTTGAAAATAAGAATATTAAATCCCAAGTAAGTAACTTTTTCCAGGCAAGTCTTCTTTCTGTATAATTTATCTAGACGAGAGAGAGGATAAAAATGGGCTTTAAAATTTTGATCATCATCATCATCAACTGCATCAATAATATTATTTAGTTTTAATATTAAGTTGTAATTAATTTGCAAAGTTTTAAATATCCATACCGATACCAAAAGGTAATTTTAAAACCTAGAAACCTACTTCAATTCTATAAATATTTCCAACTCTATAAATACATATAAAAGCGGACAAAATATCCGCAAATCTGACTATAACTTCTTATAACTACACATTAGGGCTGGCTATGAAAGTGATCGATCTCCATTCGGCTATAAGCTGAAGCTCTTTGTTTTTGGTAAATTAGCTGCGGCGGTGCCACTGAAAGCGACGGCCATAAAGCATTCTGGAGAAAATTGAATGGTGATGTTCGGGACGCATTGAAGGCAACGAATGTCGTAGTGTATAAGTATAAGACTTATATTGTGTCATGGTACTTATAAAAATACACCTTGTATTTTAATAAGTTATACCTATTTGCATCGTGATAGAACTATAGTTTGATCGGGGAGATACTACCGATGCCTTTAGTATCCGCTGTGAAGCAATCGTTGTGTTTTGGTTGCAGATTATGGCTGTCGGCTACTCTTACAGGGGAGATGGCCGTTTTAATCCGTAGCTTGGCATCTACGTACGATCTTAGATAGGAATTCAGTTTAGTTTGAAGTTGTGGCTACAGTAACCACTTAAAATCGGGAAGCCTGCCAACTCGTTTACGAATATTCTAATGTGATTAAATAAAATAGCAACAAATCCCATTAAAATATTATACCTTAACAGTTATGATTCATTTCATAATTTTCTCATTTCCTAGCGCTTTCAAACCATGTTAGACTAAATTGTCGCATTATAATAAATAGCAAAGCTCTTGGATTACAGAGTAACGTGATACATCATACGAGCTCACGTTAATATAATGTAACATGTTGTTACGATTAATGAATATTGCGGTGTCTTCCGGTTATATTGTACAACTTTGTTTGCCAACTGTCAGTCCATTATTTCTGCACTTCTCTAAATAGTACAAAATAGTAGTTATCCACTTCTGTCTTTTTCGCCATTTATTATTTTCTCAATGGATTTGATACGGTTTTTACTACTGGAAAGACTGTTATACGTAGAAGGTTAGCGCATATTCTTTGTACAAATTATATAAAAAATAGCTGAATGGTTGAAAGAATTTTTTGTATTTTTGGTGACATAATTTATTCTACATTAATTATTAGCAGGTTAAAGTATCCTTGGATTTGTCACATTGGTCGAAGAAACCATAACCATTGGAACGGTAAGATTCTCAAACGAAAATCATGTCAAACCAAAAGTAGCAAGTTGCCTTCCGATCATGTAAACTAATAACTTAATAAAGGCACCGATAAACCTGGCTTTAAAAAGCATAGCATAGGACCCTTTGAAACAGCGTCAGTTAGAGAATGAATAAATGTTATAAATTTGTTGTAGTTCCGATGGCAAAGGAATGAATGAGAAGGAATGAGTGTCGGATAAAGTGCTAGAATTCCTTAAGACCACCCGTCGAATTTGTAAGTACCTACATTCGATTCGCTGAGTGCACTCAAACTGATGTGCCCGCAAATACGTTGATGTAGTTTCCCCATTAGGTTATGAGGTTACCGCTATTTCAATACAGTGCTATTCGTGGTTTGGCCGTTCTATTATGATATGTTATGTGACTTAATGGAACGTTGGAGGAAAAAACCAACTGATATGACTATATTCTAATATATATATATACTAATAATGACTGAATTTCATTAGTTTCTTGAGATAAAAAATTAAAATGTATGCTTCTATGAGACCACCGAATATTCCAACATGAACATTTAAGAATATACGTGGTAGAGCCGTTAGAACTCGCCCGGGACGGCTACACCGCCACCCTCATAACCCGCCATAAAGCAACATGTTCTTCATGTATTGTGTTTCGGTTGGGGAGGTGTGGTTGTCGGATACACATTATTGAAGGCGACTTAGTCCTCGAGAGTAGAAACGCATCAGCGTCCATCCTTAAATAGAACGTCTGTTCAATTTGAGATTGGACGTGGTTGTCCATGGGCTGCAGTGACTTAACATCACGTGGCCTGCATATCCGTTTCTTACCCTTTCACAATAAAAAAAAATTATTATGCTGTATACTTAAAAATTGTACTGAATTGTCTATACACAATACAAATTGACAACTAATTTGAAATGTGGCAAAAGTATGTATATTTAGACCGGGCGACACCGTACAGACGTGAATCATACCAATAGTGGGGACCAAACAAGCGTAATTGGTCATTATAACACGTAATTTGTTAACTAGTTATATAATTATGGTGTGACTTGAGAAGATGATCTTTCGAAGAAAAGCCTTTCAAATGAAAACTTGAAATATTAATATACTACAGAGGAATAAAGAAATCTTCTTCTGAAATCCGCTAAAAATTATATAAAAACTTGAATTCCGTCCAAATACGTCAATTGTTATTCTTTCTGTTTGACCGTGACCGTGTAATCTTTATGGCAGGTCCAAAAAAAGCTTTTATCAAAAGTGGTAACGTTTTCGCCCGGGATTGACCTCTTTTAGGGGAACAAGCTTTGCAACTTTACGGCCTATTTACAATGCAGCGGAGGCTTAAGTAAGATGGATATCTCTTGCTTTTCCTTACACCTTGGATTGTTGACACGTTGAATTGGTCTCAGCAAACTCTTCTGGATTTTTGTTATTTTTCAAAATGTGTTATTCTTAATACCGTGTACTGTCCTGTCTAACATTACTCACTTAGCCGGCTTAATGGATTATTTTTAACCCTAATTCTTTACTCAGCTTGAAGTGTCCTATACCAGTATTATTTCGATATTTTTTATAAAAAAAATTAAGCTAATTAAAAACAGACGTGACAAATCGATATACATCGTTGTTTAAAAAAATATAATTACATAAAAGCAAAAGATAAACATAGACATAAATTCTTAATAAAATCGTTTAAAACAGAGTTGTTTATATTTATACATATAAAAAAGAAATAAACGTTGAGAACGGTGGCGTAGACCGTCATGCTATTTATTGTCAGGCCGTTTGAGTCGAACATATAACCAAGGCACACCAATAGACCAAAATATAAGTATTTTAAAATCATAAAATTAAATAATAAAAGGAACAAAATTCAATAAATATTGAGTTATAAAAGTAAGTCTTTGTTCAAGCTCAATCCCAAAACGTATTGAAAGGGCTTTATGAAATTCATTGGACTAGTTTTGTTCATAAATAACGAAACTCATTTCGACTTCCGACAAACAATAAACAATTCATAATGGTTTTATTGACGTTGGGGCCCTTTTGGGAACTAATATAAAATGATCAAAATTGGCAAGTTGACTGTAATAGAGCAGTGGTGAAATGTAGACAGTATTTGAAGAGGATCAACTTTTATATGACATTGTTTGGCTAGTTTGAGTAGTAGATAAACAATAAATAAATAATAATATTTTATGAGCGTAAAGTTCAGTGTTAAAGATTTATACTTTAGCTATCTACAAATTCTTATGCTACACTTGATTATATGTATATATGTAGTTTAATCATTAAAAAATTGACAATCAATTAAAGAAGTTTGTATTATTTTTATGAGTAGAATAGTTGATGAATATATAAGTTACGTGACGGTCTAACTACAACCTAAAAGACTGAAGTCGTATTTGAGCTGATATTTTCAAAAAGTAGTTTGTAACCTTAAAACTAATATTCTACATGTTATATTTTGATTACGGTTCACCAGGTCGACATTCTAATGTAAATAAAAAAAATATTATGAATAATAGGCTGACATCATAAATAAGTTAAGAATAATATTTAACCGACCGCCATCAAATAAGTGACGGGTTCAATGAAACACGAAATATCACTTAAAGTACACAAGTGTCACAGTATTGAGCACGACTATACTATTTATTATTTTGAAACAACAGTTAGGGCATTGTCCATTTTAATATCAACCTACATTAATATTTCGCCGTAGGTTGACAACGGCAGATATGAACGGACGGTCGGTGGTTTGTCCATATTTAATGTTTTAAGTGCTGTTTCGTGTGCCCAGCTTCTGACTTTAGTCACCAAATAGAAATAGGTATTTTAGCGATGCTTTTGTCAAACAAATCAGTGTTAAACTAGTTTCAATGGAAATGTTTTTAAGCCTTGAAAATTAAGGAAATTCTCGATATATGTTCTCATGAATTAAAAGAGTATTAATTTTTTATTAAATAGTATTAATCATTTATTACAACAGTAATGCAACTTATTATTTAATTATCGTTTTGCAGTAAAATTTCGAGTGATTTTTAATTAATAAAACATTCCTATAATTTTATTATAGATCGTGCAGAAGGAACATAACTGTTTACTTATCTTATTGTACATAATTTGTATATTATACATACATACCCCTTCTTACTGAAATATAATATATTGCTTATTTTAAAGTATTATTTTATGGACCCTTTAGATCAATTTGGAAAAAGAAAATCTTTAGCAAAACATCTGAGTCTACATTCAATTAGATTTGGAAAACGATACTTTATATATTTGACATTTTCAGATTGTAATATTAATATTTACGTTAGTGACAAAGAGGAAAGCATAATAGTAGAATTCTAACTCGATTTATTTGAAAAAATACATTTACCCTAAGGGTAATTCTATGGCCGCTTTACTTTAATTTTATACCATTTATGGATGAATTATTTAACATCAAACTTATGTAGGTACAGAAATAAATGAAGACAAAAGTAAATGAAGACCTTTATTTGTAAATAAAAGTGTGGAACAAATTTTAGATTTTTCACTTCAAAATGAAAACCGCCGTACTTACATTCGTTCTCTATTTAATACTCTTAAGGGATTATGTTTGAAAAATCTTTTTCAGTATTTGTACACCTAGTGTAAAATGTACCATTGAAACAACTAATACGTGTTTTATGTTTGTGTATAAAAATATAGTACCTCACGTAATATTATACAGAAATATTAATACACAAAAACATTTTATAGTACACGTATTTTTACGATACAAAGCAATATGTTCTCGTATTATAATATTGAAAATATTCAACAGTTTCTAGAAAAATATTTTACTTCAACAAAATTCGAAGAAAATCTGTAGAACATCTCTGCAGTTGTAAGAGGTAGGTATTTAAATGTATTCAAGAGCGTTCTCGATAGTTTAGCTTGGAGAATAAAGCTTGACTTACGTTTTCAGATAAAATTGTTATTAAGGTCTCAATTGTATTAAAATTTTATACAAAGATGCGCTCACGCAGTACGTACCGTAGTGCAGTGGGTTCCATTCCGTACCTGATCTCTATTATCATCGTCAATACATTACTTTCCCACTGCTGCACAATTTGTAAGAAGATCCCTTATATATTGAGAAGGATTAGACCATACGCAACCACGCTGGCTAATTTGCCATTTAGTAAAAATGTGTAAAGCCACTAACCGCAATTGTGGAATCTTTCGAAAATTATATAGTGATTTCTCAAGCACGTAGATTTGCTCACGAAGATTACTGTTACTTTTAAAACAAGTGCTCATATTTTTTAATACGCAAATAACTGAAGAATCAAATAATGTTTATGCTATGGATTACAACTCTGAATCTCTATAAAACTCGTCGTCCTAGTATCGCCGTGGCCTGGACATGTCTGGCTCAAGAGACTAAGTGTGTCGAGGTCTCTTTGTCCAGAATATTTTCAAGGGATCTACTGCCCCGATGCTATGGACCTCCGCGTTAGAGCCCTGAACCTTACCATTAAGCTATCACTGCATTTTTAATCTAAGTTAATGTAAAATTTGTAGAGACTAATGTGTACACTCGCTTAGACAACTAAACTAACATTTGTAAAAACTCGTTTAAGGCTTATTCTGCCTTCAAAGGTAACATTTAGCTTTGAGCAATCGGTTAATTACTTGGCAACACGGCTTAAAGATCGGAAAATTTTCTATAATTAATTTTATGATTCCTTATGATATCTGAATGTCAATTTATTAACCAAAACCAATGAAATCATTAATTAATTTCAGTTGTGATTACGGATGTCGAGGGAATGAGAGCGAAATAGGATCAGTGCCTCTTAGATGCCACCGTTACTCCCACTTAATGCTGATATGGTCTTAGGACAGGTTCGGAAAGTACCACTGCTGAAATCACAATCCGCTAGGAAAACAATTTAAGGACTATAGTTCAGGAAAGTACCACTGCTGAACTCACAATCCGTTAGGAAAACAATTTACGGCCATGCAATTTTTGTGTTTCCTTGAAGAGATGTGGTTGCCAGCTTCACTTAGAACCAAGAGAACCATCTTTCTCTTTGGGAATAGCAACGTATCTATTTACAAATTTATATGGTACTTCGGTCCTGCTTGGAGTTGATGTGGATGTTCACGTTCTAGAGCTACAGCTTAGCATCGATTGATTCTTTTCTGACATAAAACATAATATTAGCAATTGGGAATTAGTTACTTAAATTACCATAACACGGATATTTAATTTTAATTTTAGAGTCAATTTTTTATGTGAGAAGAGTAGCAAACAAGCATGCAAACGACCTGATATTAAGATGTCGCAGACCACAGACATCCACGTACAACTACAAATAGGACCGAGCACGAACGTACATGGATACGTTGCTACTCCGGAGGACTAAGATGGTCACCTCGCTTCAAAGTGTAGCTGCCAACCGCACCTCTCCAACCGAAACACAAGTAATATTTTAGGACGGATTTTGAAGGCTGCGGTGATACCTCCCCGGTTGAACTGTAATTCTCCCACTTTTAAAAATGTACCTACATTAAGCCGTCTAAACTGTAATTCAAAAGGTTGTCTGAAAGTCGAAAGGAATGTCAGGGACGACTATGTAAATAAAACAAACTAAATACCTGTTTATTTTGCTAAAATAACATTTCAGTTTTATCTCGTTAAGCGTACTGAAAGTCACATTACTAGATTTAGCTTAAAATTTCATTTTAATGCCATTAATTAGATTCAAACGGATTATAGTTACGTATTTTTAAGGTTATAATAATACCAGTATATAATAATACCACTTTAGAATAAGGTACCATCATCACCTCCATTTTCAGCACGAAACAATTTTTGCGTTTCAGTAGACAAGAGTGGTCGACGGGTCACTTAAACGCGTGGCGACCATCTTGCTCCTCAGGAGTAACAAAGAAATATAGTAATAAATTTCAGGATGAACTTCTATTCTATTTGAAGTTTAATAAGCCTTTAATATGATGGTGGATGTATATACCTACCATTTCAGACCTTCAGTCCTGTTTGAGGTTCTATGAGGATGTCCCTGTACAGTAACGACTTTTTAATATCAGGTGGTCTGCATACTCATTTGTTACTCTTCTCACATAAGAATGAATAAAATATGTATGCTCGTCTGCTACAAAAAGGTGCAAATATATGAATTAACGTTAAAACAGTTACTTCCATTATATCAAACGTGTTTTAAATTGAGAAAATACAACTTTTAAATTCGTTACAAATTAAAAACGAAACAGATTGACGAAAGATATATGTATTCATAATACGTTGTTTATTAAAATATTGATTTTGTTTCGGTCAAAAATATTTTAAAACATTAGACCCGCGTTTGATCGACGCTGCCGGTGACAAGAGGGGTGGTTCATATCTCCCGCAGAGGATTGCATTCATCTTTCTTGACACTATGCCGCATAGCATCGGACTGCCTTTAGATTGTTTAGGTTGGGCTTTTATTACAATTCGTGTTAAGATTTTCATTATTGTAATGAATTTTGAGATATATATTTGTATTATGTATATCTCAAAATGTGTATATGTGTGTGTGTGTCCGGTGATGTCCACTTGACAGGTAGGTATTTCCTTAAGTGACATTTCTTACAAATGTTCCGAAATCTTCCCATCGTACAAATTAATATTACAGAATTCCACTGGGAAATTAATTTGCTTTTTGTGGCATGTATTATGGCTGCAATCCTTTTTATATGTCGATGCTGGAAACTAACCTTTTATTTGACAACTACAGTTAAAGAAGGCCGAAGGTGGAATATCCATCACGTTATTTCAGTGCGTATTGGCAGAAATACGATTTTTTTTTATGCGAAAGAGTAAAACACGGGCATGCAGGCCACCTGATGTTAAGTGGTCACTGCATCTCAAATAGAACAGAAGTTCTATTTAAGGATGGACGCGGATGCGTACCTACTCTTGAGGACTAAGATGGTCGCCTCTAATAATGTGTATCCGGCAATCATATTACGAAACAGCTAGTCTGTTGGATGTTTTAAAAAGGAACATAAATTTTCAACATGGTGTCTGTTTATAATAATCAGGGCCGAAAAAATCATATAAAATATCCAACTTATCCAACTTATAATCGCGCCTAACGTTGCTTAAATTCGTACATTGTTAACAATCTACACATATATGAGTGTATCTTAATTTCCTTTCCACGATCAAAACCTTTCCAAGCCCAGGAAAGTACAGAAGATGAATAAGAAGAAGAAGAATTTTAACCGATGGCAGAAGTAAATTCGAACGGGAAAGTATTTCCGCCAGATTCATAACTAGCTGTGAGACAAAAGAAGAAAAGAAGGAAAGCCAATTCAGTTCTCATGCGTAGCAACGCATCATCTTGATACTACGTACAATATTATACAGGACTTCAGTTCTCCGGTCGTATGTGGATGTGCATGGGTTGCATCGACTAATTAACATCAGGTGGCCTTTGCCATTTCACATAAGAAAGGAAGTAGGTAGATATGTGAACAAACGAGATAGAGCGCAGTTTGTTTCAAGCCCATAATAATGAGACTGGAAGCACAAATTATAAAGAAAAAAATCCTATTATGGAGGAACATTAATCGGCCAAGCCACAGAAAATATTAAGAATCCCCTGGGATGGTCTTAATTAGAACGTACATTTTCATAAATTTTGCACAGATACTCTGTTATGGCGACTTCTATTTGTATACCGAGTAAATAAAAAATATTAAGAGAATACATAAAATGAGAAATTAAAAATCTTTATCCCTTGTGTATCTGGCAGTCGAAAAGCAACACTCGATTTTTTTTTATTAGCGACTTTGAATGTGTATTTTTAACATTCTTTTATTAGCTTGGGTTATATCTATGTATGTATGTAACGGATTTTTTGAGCATATTTATTCCAATTTCCATCTAGTAATAAAAAATATATTGCGATATAAAAAAAAGATCACTGAAAAAGCACCCCACGTTGTTTTTACATCGCAATACATGTTTTTCTTATTAGGTGGAAATTCGTATTCTTTCAAAAATAAAAATAGTTCACAAAACGTGATAATCTAGTAAACAAAATACTTATGTTCAAATCAATTATATTTCATACCCAAGTTTCATTGAAGTCAGTTATGCGCTTGATTTAAATGGTAACAAACATTCACAGAAGCACGAGTTTCTAAACTCAACCACTAGCACGCATGTCACGCATCCATTAGTTGGTAATGGTTGTTGATAACGCTTGATGATGCTTAACTTTTCAGATTGGTTACAAGCAGATCACTCGACCGCTTGGTTGAACGTTCGATCGCTAGATCGATCGATCACTATTTTTATGTGAGAAGAGGAGCAATCGAGCATGCAAACCACGTGATATTAAGTAGTCGCAGCCCATAGACATCCACGTACAACCGCAAACACGACTGAAATCCTATCTGAGCTCGAACGTGGATACGTTGCTAGTCCTGAGGACTAAGATGGTCGCCTCGTTTCAAAGTATAGCCGGCAACCGCACCTCTCCAACCGAAACACAATCCCTGCTTTACGGCGGATTATGAGGGCAGCGGTGGGACCTCCCTGTTCGAACTATATTTCTCTCAACATTAAAATCTTAATTGTCGCTTGGTGGATATTATAGTTAGAAGCCACAGAGATGCGTGCTTCTACACCACGTTAAAACGCAATGAAATACTGTTATATTATTTGTAAAAATATTTCAAACAAAGACTGTCGTCTTTGTTGTCTCGCGAATATCAAAGAAGCACCTCCCAGCTAGACGTGTCATCGTGCTTAAATATTTAAAATGAATAAACGAAGAGATGTTATTTCAGCTGTCTTTGTTTTCAACTTGTAACGAGTTGAAAAGTTATATCAAAACTCTGATCAATTTAACATACGCAGAATAATTATTTTGGCGTTAATTCTTAAGATTGTTATTATTGTAAATTGTGGGCTAGGTTCGTAAAAATTGTGAGTTAGGTTTTTTCTTATATTAGAAGAGGAGCAAACGAGCATGCATATCAACATGATGTTAAGTAGTCGTGGCAGGCTGTGGACATCCAAATTCAACCTCGAACAGAGTCGAAGTTCTTCTGAGGTGGTATGAAATTTACTTAAGGACTAAATGAGTCACAACGTAACTCTTCAACTGAAACACAATAAATACTTCTTGACAAATTATGAGGGGGTGACACCTCCCAAACGAGCTAGTTGTATCATCGATTATAGAAAAGAAACAAAAAAAAATTGTAAATTCCATCTCTTAGGGCTTTACTAACATGATTTATTAGGTAGTTTTTGAAAAAGGTTTTCTAAATATAAACGCAATTTAACGTGGTTTAATTAATCATAAACTTTTATAAAAAGCTAGGCTGAATTTGAAGTTGGAACATGCCCCACTTTTCGTAGTTTGTCCCAGCGTTTTCAATTTAAATTTAAGGCAAAATTATTCAGTTTGCAATGTTAACGACGAATATCGCAAAAGGACAAACCCAATTCCCATACAAGCTTGGGCCCAGCAAACACAAGGCTGAAAATTGGTCATTAGTTTTAGTAA
>DWON01006228.1:0-14072 GCA_018251015.1 Phocides pigmalion okeechobee
GTATTGTGTTTCGGTTGGGGAGGTGTGGTTGCCGGATACACATTATTGAAGGCGACCATCTTAGTCCTCAAGTGTAACCTTCCTTCTAAGTGCAACCGGATACCTGTTAGGGTAATTTAAAATTGGGCGAAAGTAAACATTTCTGCACGGTTCGATTCAAACACACTATGGAATGCTATTTTATATATCTTTTTGTTTGTTGAACATTAATCTAGACCTGTAAAGCTTTGATCTGTCAAATTTTATACGTTTTATCATGATGATCCTGATAAAGTTATGAAATCCTTAATGCGTATTAAGTACATTAAATAAAAAATCTTATTAAGTATTATCTTTCTGCAGGCTATAATGTGCTACACGCCCAAATATCTGTGGGATGCGTTCGAGGGTGGCCTGATGCGCACAATCGTGATGGGCCTCAATATTGGCGTCTGTCATGCCGAGGAGAAAGAGAAGAAAAAGGACGTCATCATCAGCTACCTTCTAAGGCATGAGAAGGTAAGTTTTAAGTATATTTTTGAAGGATTTCCATGCGTGGATGGTCCTACATTAAGACTAGTAGGATTAATTTAGTGGGCCTTACTTCTGTTGGTTCAACCAAGGGACAAGGTTTTAATGACGCAGTCAATAAAAAATCTTGTTCATTTTCATCTTAATGATTTGTTATTATTAAACTGTTTATGAAAAGGTAACTTTAAGGCAATTTTGTAAGGAATTCCGTGCATGGTCTTTCTGAACCAAGGGTCTAATGAGTCAATCGATAAACATTCTTGGCCGTTTTCAGCTTAATGATTCGTTGTTATCGTTTTTAAATTGAACTAAATTGCATCAATTTATTATATAAGGTACTCTTTCCGTTACGGAACGTGTTAAATAACAATTTTATTTATTTTTTAACCAAATCAATTCAATGGTCTGTATGTGCCATTACGATAACCACTAATAACTATTTTGATTCATTTTGTAATCTTTCCTTAAACGACATTTAATTTGATTTTATGTTTTTTTTCATTATAACCAATTGAACATTTAACATGGATACGGTACGGAACTGCATAACTTGTAAAATCTCCCATAGAATTTTATTTGTTTAAATTCCCTTAAAAACTGCAATTTAACTAAAACCTATTTCGGTTAAATATTTGTGGTTATACGTCGCTGCCTTTTACATTTAATATTAGTTTATATAACACGATGAATGTAAACACTTCCGGGAATAAAATAGTTCAATTGTCAGATATATTTTTTTATATGTGAGAAGAGTAGCAAACGAGCATGCAAATCACCTGATGTTAAGTAGTCGCAGCCCATATACATCCATGTACAGTCACAAACACGACCGAAATTCTATCTAAGCTCGAACATTGCTACTCTTGAGGACTAAAATGGTCGTTTCACTTCAAGTGTAGCCGGCAACCGCTCCTCTTCACCCGAAACACAAGTAATGCTTTACGACGGATTATGAGGGCGGCGGTGGTACCACCCCGGTCGAACTAGAGTTCTCCCCTCCCATCTTTAATTTGAAACTATGTAGATCCTATCGCAAATTTTCAAATGCATTCTCTATCACAATGCGTGGAATAGCCAACATCCGTTGGGCCTTTCTATCCTTTTTATACGTACAAAAGTTGAAGAGGACGGATATCTCCATAGCGTGTGTGCACTGTAGAATGTAAATCTACCTCTGGGAATCTGCCGCCGTGAGTTGCCTCGGTAATGTGCCTGTAACTTCAATGGGAGACGGCACCACATTCTTATTCAACGCTCGACTCTGCATGCGAATAGCTGTAATAATTCTTGTTGAATTATTCGAAATCATTTTTATGCGGACTTGAATCACGTTATGGTTTTGATTTACACGATTTTGTGGAGTTGTGTTATCTATATACTAAAGGATTGTAGTTCTAATATCTGCATTATTAATGTTACTTTCTATTATTTTATTTAAATTTCAATCTTAATGTTTTTTTGCTTAGTCTGAAGGTTGACTGGCAGATAACGTTTCTTCCTTTTTTACCACTTGTATCTGTTGTTATGAAGTTTTAAATAAATAAAGAAATCGATATCCGTATATATAAATAAAAGAGGAAGTTGATTCAAAGACCCAGAGATCAATGCTCAGCCGAAACCGTTGAACTTGAATCTTAAGATTTTGCAAATACTATCTTTACATAACGTGGATGAAATTTTGAAAAGACACGTCTAAGAAAGTAAAATATTTGTTGTAAGGTTATACTTATACTGTGATAGTATAGATCTCTGCGCGAGCAGAATTGTAGAAAAAAGGTAGTGTGTTATAGAAACATATATTAGAGTTTTCCGTCTATTTCATATTGAGTTTTCAAATCTCTTCTTTTCTTTACCAAAACAAGTTATTAAGAGGTGGACGCTTCTGTCGCATGTAATATAAGAACTGTTCCAGAAATATCTAACCTCATTAATTTCCACTTGTCTTTTATGTAGTTAATTTGTTTGTGTTTCTCAATTAACGTTTAATTAACTGATAAAAATGTTGATTTAGTGTCCACAATATTACGCCCAAATTCAGATGGTCTAAATTCTAAATATCCTGTTACGCTCAATACACTAATTAGTTTTATGTAATGTGTACTGAGTTTGTGTGGGAGTTTTACCAGTGTACACGTATATGCGAAGTGGCTTTGTGCTTCGTTTTGTGGGATGGATAACTGAGATCTGTTTATGTCAGAAGAGTAGCAAACGAGCATGAAAACCACCTGATGTTAAGTCGCAGCCCATCGACATCCACGTACAACCACAAACACGACCGAAATCCTATCTGAGCTCGAACGTAGATACGTTGCTACTCCTGAGGACTAAGACGCCTCGCTTCAAATTGTAGCCGGCAAACGCACCTCTCCAATCGAAACACAGGTAATGCTTCACGGCGGACTATGAGGGCGGCGGTGGCACCTCCCCGGTCGAACTGTAGTTCGCCCACCTTTATCCTTTATTTAATACTTACAATACTTAGTCTTTGTGTGTAGTCTTCAATTGTATCAATGCAGTTATCTGTAGATTTCACATCTATTTAATGTTATTTATTAAGGAGCAATGAGGTGGACTATACGTTTTGTACTTTTGCATAATAAAAAATGTTTGATCATGATCTATAGTAATGATTGGTTTAGTGACATCATGTGAAATATTTTTTACGTAGTTCTATTGACAGATGATTATTTGTCATTGAAATATTTCTTGTTTGCCACTGCTAAATTATTTCCTCTTTTTAAAATGGAATAAGCAATCAGCATTTTGTCCACTTGGTGATAAGTGGTCATTATCTTCTATGGGTATCAGTAACCAATTTCATATACAACAGGGTGTCCACCTGTCAAGTCAATAAATGCGTTTGTACTTTTAAGGACTAATTTGGTCGGAATAATATATATGTTGATAATATCTTTTCTAAACGCAAAGAATGCTTCACGTCAAAAATAAGTTCTATATTTTTTGAAATTTCAATATGATCTATCACATTTACTTTAAAACAATTATTTTATCATGTAAACCGTAATATTGCGAGCAGATGCTGGCAAAAACTGGTACATGATAAAATACAAAATACAATCATTCAAATTTCATTCTCAAGATTCCTTTATGATGACTTAAGCTGTATGAAGAAGTTGTCTACAAAATTTCATTGTTCTAGGTCCAGAGTTTCGGCTGTGCATTGATCTCTGGGTCTGTCAGTCACCTTCCTCTTTTTTACAAAATATTTGTAACGTAAATTCGCGCTTTGTAAACTTTGCAGGCTCAATTGTCCAACGTCGGCTTCATTGTTAGCGGAACAGGTGACGTGCCCACAAAACGTAGTTCCATTATTTTGCAATGTTTCAATATTAATATGCTTCACAATATCATGCAATGTCATTTGATGCCTATTCTCTCTGAAAGTGATATGACATGCGTAATTAAATGCAACAGGTCTGAATACGCAATACTGAATATATTAATGTGTTTAATTGTCTATATCTATTATATGTAGTTTCTCTATAGGGTGTAATCGATACGTTGTTGTTTAACATTGTCTTTGAAATATCTAAACGGTCCAGGCGCATAATGTTCAATGCGTAAAATGTCCAGTGGACGCAAAAGATCCAAATCGCAGTATATCAAATTTGCAATATGACTAACTCACGAAAGTCAAAATCATGAAATGTAAAAAAATTTTAGCATATCAACTTCTTATCGATCAATTTGCAACAATTGCGATGTTCTGGGAAAGAGTTCATTGCGACTAAATCGTTGTAATTTTAATGTAAATTGTAAGTTTAACTAGGAATGAAAATAAATGCTACTGAAGCCGAAAGGAAAGAAATAGGCATTCGTACTGTCGCCTTATATTAATATTTTTTGGTAATTCCACAATTTATGTAACAAATTATAGCGGTTTTAAAGTTTACCATACATCCATCAATGTCGCGTTTGCTTATCTTTTGTGACCTATATTCTTTTTAATTATTACCTACTTGGTGAGATAGATATTAAGTTCAAAATGGCAAACAATGATTCCTTCAATGAATTACATTAGAACAATGACTTAGTTAACCTCCTATATATAAACTTTGCATTTTACAATGTACCAGATACTGACGATTAACGATATTTCGAACCAGTGGTATGGCTCGTGTTTTTGGGTAAGTTGTGATGGCGTCCTAATAATTTAAGTGTGGATAGCAAAACACTGTTCTGCAAATTTTAATTTCATTCAATATTTCCAAAGCAGACAGAATTCATTATAAACCAATCTAAGATTAAATGAATTGGAGTTTGAATACGGTTCATCTTTTCATTACCAATTAGGTTCGACTAGCAAGCAAAACTGTTGTTGAATTGCATAATGACTATCATTATTGGTATCGTTGGTACGATCGTCTGTCTTAGATTCAAATTGTGTCTTAACTGGGCTATGTAATATTTATCAATACTCGATCTTATGTAGGTACCTTGTTTTTTTGCATATACTGGAAAGTCCTGAAGGAAATAAAGTTATTATTGCAGATTTACATTATGAAAGATTCTTTCGCCGCTTCTTCTCCAAAACGAAACGCCTTACGAGTCGGTGGTAATTTATTGACGTTCAAAAAAAGTTTTGTAGATAATCTACTTTGAATAAACATATTTTTATTTTGATTTTAATTGACAACACATGAAAGGTTTACTATCGAATATTTGTAAGAACTTAGATTTTTTATACACGTGTCTTTTTAGTTATTGCTAATAACAATATCGGTTTAAGCATACTTAGTGGGTTTGGGAGTAAGGTAGTACAACTCAAAGATCATGACTACATTGAATCAATCTGCCTTTATGAATAAGTTATATGAGAGCATTGTACATAGACAGAAGTAACTAACACTGAATTAGAGAATTCATCTCAAATAAGTAGAGTAAGAATACCATCGGAAGAATAAATTGCATGGACATTTTCTACTCGATAATTCTATGGTCGTGACTGTACTAATTCGTTTAGATCTATACCAACACCAGATTTTTTGTGACCGGTCATTGCCCGCACGTTCGTTGCTCACTGTCAGTTACGCAATCTATGATTTCCTGTACATTGACGCCTAGATGCTCGATCCACACTTCTTGTGTTCATCGTGGAGCGGTAATGGATCATCATGGTTTTTGCGCTCCTTGCAAGTTACCTTTCCGGTTTTGTGAGGAAGTACTCTAGTACACGTTTGGTGTGGTATGGTGCAATTCGTACCTTGGATATTCCTATTTTTTGCTTCCATTATCCCTTCGTGTTGGCAACACCGAGCGAAGATACTTTTGGGTAACTTTGAGAGAGACTGAAAAAACCAGAAGACGGTTATTTTATGGCGACGTTGTTTTGTTGTTTGATTATTGCAGTCTAAAGTCTAATGTGTTCGTTATTATTAAAATTAAATTACTAACCTAGCTGTTGGTTTATTCTTACATACGTAATGGCCTTTTTGAAAATCGACGTAAAATTTAACTTTTCACAAACATAAGTAAGATCTTGTAAATTAAACATTGAATGAGAAGTGGCTTGAAGGTCATTACTTACAATATTTTTCCAGATATCTCCTTCAACAGGTGGGTAGCAATCATTTTATTATATATCGGGTACTCACGAAACTGTTTCGCCGTAACCACGAGCCATGCAACTGGTTCGAAATATCGGCAATTATAAAGCGTTAATCGTGAATACTCGTTACATAATAAAATGTATAAATTTCGCGATGACATTAGTTTAAAATCGTAACTCTATCTACGACATAATATTGACGACGAAAATGTATCTCATTGTAGTTGTATTTTTTTATATGTGAGAAGAGTAGCAAACGAGCATGCAAACCACCTGAGGTTAAGTAGTCGCAGTCCATGGACAACCACAAACATGACCGGACATCCTATTTGAGCTCGAACGTAGATGCGTTGCTTCTCTTGAGGACTAAGATGGTCGCCTCCAATAATGTGTATCTGGCAACCACACCTCCTCAACCAAAATACAATACATGAAGAACATGTTGCTTGACGGCGGGTTATGACGGTGGCGGTGGTGCCTCCCCGGGCGAGCTCTAACGGCTCTACCGCCTTAAAAGTTGTATTTTAAATATTAGCTTCTAGTTGTTCTATATGTTGGTACGGATATCAGGTTACAGGATACAGGATATAGTTTTATTGTTCAATAGCTTTTCTGTGTATATTAATTCGGAGTACAGCGACAGGTGGGTGTGTGAGTCACGTTAATTTCCATGTTCTCCGAAATGTTGGAGGATTTGAAAGTCTTCTGACTGCCGCGCGATCGCGTTTCCTTGTTTGATGCTAATTACACAGGTTGTTGCCCTTACCCTTTTCTTTTAACAAACGTTTCTTCGTATTTATTTGGGTTCGTAGGGCGGATTATCTTCAACCCTTCCTTAATCTTTTGAACTTCTGTCATTGTTACGTATTTTGAAGGTTAAAATGTTCCTAATCCGATTTGTGTTGCAGTTGCTCGGCTCAGCAGGAATGGTCATGGTTATTTAAATGGGGCGTTTTGTTTTAACGCATATAATGAAATTATTTAAATGATAATATAATATTATATTAAAAAGATTTTTAACTATACGTTCCTTTTGAATAATAAATCGCCTTCATAATTTTAATGGGATTTCCAAAATATGTTTTTTTAGGTTTAAGAAACGATTATAGAACATAGTTTAATTTACAATGAAACACTTGTATAAACTAGTAAAGTATCTTTTATGTCTTGATATTAATCGTTTTAACGTAACTTTATAAAATAAACAAGTACTGCCTTAGTATAAATAATTATTATTTTGACAATTCATGGTAATGATTACTATTCTCGAGTAACAATAGGACTGGCTACAATCAACTTGCCTCAGATGCATTTCCTCTCATCTGGCGGATGCTGCGTTTCGCCAGGTGCGCCCGGGACATCAACAATTTAGACCTTGTTCTATTTAAGTTTAAAACTTGTTTTAATGTACAGCTGCTGTATAGTCCATTTGGGTAACTTTGAACATTTTCTACAATATTTGTGATATTACAATCTGTTTTATATTTATTACAACTTATTTTTCTTGAATCAGTAGTGTCCTTTTAGCTTGTTTATTTGTCTAAAACAATAAATTTACAGAAAAAACAACAAAACTATCCACAATTTCCCCTAAAACAAAAATTTTAAGTTATCCTGAGTTTTGGGTAACTTTGAACATAATTTTGTTTGGATGTGAAATCCCTTATTATTCGAATATTTTAAGGTCTGGGCAAAAATAAATAACATATTTTTATTATTAAAGTACCAATCTATATAATTTGTATCTATCTTGGCGTATAAATACCACAGACAACTTGGTCTTGCCATATGAATCAAGGTGGACCAATTTGGTGGCAAAAAAATATAGTACTTTTTATAATTATTTATTATATCAACCTAAAGTAGGAAGTAGTGAGTAACATAATAAATTATACGTTTATATAGCTGTCGAATGAGATCAAAATTGTAATCACTTGTAACATTTTCTTAAACATTTTTATTCTTTATACGAAGTTATTCACCCCATTCCATGAACAAAATGTCATCGTCAATATAAATTCGGCCACCTTTTTTGGATAACTGTTGCTCTTTTAAAAATACTTATGATATATGAACTAACTGTTCGTATCGTGCCTTCTTTTATGTTCTCTACGTAATTTTCTGGGTACTTCTCATTCGTCACAACCTGTAAATCTCCATTTGTTTCACCCACTATATATTCTTGTATAATTTCTCCATCCAATAAAATTACTTCGCTACCTATGTCTAAGTCAGGCCTTTCACCATTTACAACTTCTATTTCCTGGTTCATATCTTCTGCTCCGACTTGATTTTCAAAAGTGTTGCTTACTTCACCAGCAGATGTTTTAGAAAGATAAGAGGAGGAGGTTGGTGAACTAAAGCTTATACTGCTATTTCTTCTCTTTCAACTTCTTGACCCTCATTATCACATTTTTTCCGTATTTGGTTCTCCTACTTCGCCACTCATAATCTCTCACTCTGAAAATCTATATTTATTTCTTCTTCTTTATCATTTTTTAAATATAGCTATATTTTTATGATACGGCTAATTTTGAACCGTTCAAAGTTACCCGTATTACTTGGAATTTCATCGTCGTCAAAAATTTAACAGTGTTAGGCCTATTCAACAAGGAATACGGATATAACAGTTTCAAAAAAATAATATATAAACGACATTTTAAAGATAAACACCAAAAAACCCGTTTTCGATAAGTTTTATATATATAATTACGATTCCAAAACAGAACAACAAACACTTTTAACAACTTCAGACGGAAAATGGCGGGTAATTTACAAAATTATGACATTGGCAGGTACTTTTTTTACTTTCGTTGCTACAAAAAACATTTTGGCGAGCCGTTTTACGCACAATAAAGTTAGACCACAGTTCAAAGTTACCCAAATTGACTGTAGTAATGCTATTCTATGTTTACCTGTTTTTGTTAAGACCTAAAGGGAGCGTAATTAAAGAAATAAATTTGATACAAAAACAAGGAATTTAACCTTAAAATAATTTGGGCTTGGTTAAGTTTTTATTATAATTATTTATTATAGTATTTCATGTTAGCTTTGTAATTATTATTATTTACAATAGTTGACAATAATTATTATTGTAAATAATAACGACAAATGTAACATAACACATAATAATAATTTAATTTAACTCTTGTATAATCGATTTGGTTTTTTTCGCACATTGACGATACACACTATTACGTATACTTTCCTACTGTGCTATTACTACACACTATGCTCACTCAAGTGTGACACTCATTCAGAAGTGGCTGCAGTTGAATCTTTCGCACTGAATACATTGTTTTTTGTTATAACTTTTTATTTATGTGAACAACCCTGACTGTGTCACGCACTGATGCCATATTCGAATATTTCACACGCTACTTGAATACATGGATGAGCGCATCCGGCGTCAAACAGATTTGGGATAAAGAGTAAATTACAAATACAAATTTAAACTTCGGACAAGTTAGTTCGATCGGGGATGTATAACTATCACCCTCATAATCCGCCGTTACTTGTGTGTCGGTTGGAGAGGTGCGGTTGCCGGCTACACTTTGAAGCGGGGTGACCATCTTAGTCCTCAGGAGGAGCAACTACGTTCATGTTCACATAGGATTTCAGCGGTGTTTGTGGTTGTCCATGGATGTCTGCGGGGTGCTGCTAGTCGTTTTTACAGAATAACATCATTCTAAACCATACCTCCTAAGTTTATTTCAATTCTACATAAAATGCATTTTGTATGGACATTGAATTTTAAAATATTTAGGAAAGTGATTTCTCTTTCAATACTGGAAAATCCGTAATTATTGACCTACTAGCTAGTAATGTGGTAAATATTGGTAAGCGAAATTATAATGATATGGTGTGCAGATTTTGCGTATGAATCTCAATTAGATTCGCAATCACCAAATTTTCTTCATTCATCACCCGATTGATTGCTTGTTTTTTGTTCCAACAGTATTTTTATCTCGTTCCTATAGCACAGAATATGGGCTCTGTTGTTCTCGACTAAAAACCAATATTTAATCGACTTCAAGAAAGTAAACTCAAAGAATATTTCGTGGTTTGTTGCTGTATAGCAAAGAACTGTCATTTTTCCGCTCGAAACTCAATTTACTTCGCGATTACTTCACTTTTTGTCCTGAGCGAACTTGTTGTGCGACGTTGTCCGCGTGATTTATCGCTAGTTCTTATTTATCCCAACGGTATTCGTGGTCTTGGTCATATAGTAAGGAAATATGTTATATACGGACCACCTGATGAAAAGCAGTGACCGTCGCTTAGGGGCGTTTAGAACACCAAAGAGAGCTTTCTTTGCACTCTTTTTTGAAGAATCCAATTTCATAGCATTCGACGAATACTTACCTGTTCGTACTGAAGGAGGGTACAGAAAAAAATGGTTAACACTTTCCCTGCATTATACACAGGTGCTGTGTATTATTTGACGTAACACACTTGCGGTTTGTACACACCTGTTGTGTACATACAAATACATATTTGTATGTACATATGGGTTACGGGCGAACACAAGTGACATAAAGGTGTCATATAAAGTCGATAACAGATGCGGGTTTTTTGTGAATAAAGTAGCAAACAAGCATGGCGGCCGTCTAATGTCAATTCATATACAAACAGGATTGAAGTCCCGTTTGAACTCGTACGTAATGGGTTTGTACAGTTTCTACTTTAACTTAAATTGCAATAAGAGAAGTAGTGGTACTTCTCTTATTGCATTTATAAGCATAGAAGTTTAATAAAGGAAGGAAAAAGGTATGGCATGTAAATTTTTTCGCTCAACGTTCAATTTGTTTCGCGATCACTTCAGTTTTTGTCCCGAGCGAGCTGGTTGTGCGGCATCGTCAGCCTGATTGAACGACGCGACTTTTTATTCATCTCAACGGTACTTGAAAGTTGCTCTCGGCTACCGGCAATATCGCTAAAGTGAAGTTTTATTTAAGTGACGACGAAGCGAATAAATTCCAAGGTGTAAATATTATTTTGCGAACGGCGTTTCTTTTTAAATTAAATATTACCTTTGCTTTCCAATTTGAAAGTATTTAGTTCGAACTTTTTTCCTTTGTTCACTGTTTTCTATTTTATCTGGAAACGCTCTGTGCATGAAAGAGTTTCGAACATTTTTGGCATACATTAACTTCTTACCGGTTACAGAAAACTTCGGCAGTTATTAAGAAACTTACCGATTTGATAGCGCTAGTAGCGTAGTGATAAAATAAATAAAATAGTTATATAAATTGATCCAATCTTGTAAGCGATAAATTTGTTTCAAGACTGCTCTAGTGCATTGCGTTATCTCTAGGGCATTGCGTTAGGCTAGTTACGTTATTACAACGTAGCTTCAAATTTAATTATAAAGTATCATTTATGAAATTAGATCACTGAATAGTTTTAGTATGTGACCTAAAGTTACTGTTTCATCCCTAGTTGTTGAATATAGGATTTTTCAAATGTCGATAAGCGGTAATGTGTCAACACGCTTCAATGTTCTTTGATGAATTTTTTTTTGTACTATTTAGTTATTAGTTAAGACTTTCGTCGAGAAAAATAACAAATAAGACTGCTTTTTACAAACATGTTTTGAAGTATTGTATACACTAATACTCTTATAGTGGATGACAGATGTCATGAGAGAGACGCATTTGGTATTGTAATCTAAATAACCGTTTAAAAAAAAATGAAGGTGACAACGTTTTACTTAAAAAAAAACAATGCTCAAGTTCTAACGAAAATTACTGACATATCATACTGATTGTATTAAAAATTCCGACAAAACAACCTTTACGATTTCTGATTAAACATTCCGTATAGTCATTGCAATAACTAAATCATCATTAATATTTTCTCATGTCTCAAAAGACAATAATTATGTAGAATCAGAACCGATCCTCAGATTACGCGTCGTTTCACGTTTTAATCAAAACACGCGCATTGTCCGTTGTAAATTGACTCCCTTTGAGTCTCCAGAAGGAACTGTTACGAGGGCTTGTTTGATGAAACTTTGACTCCATTCGCGTGTCAAAAGTCAAGACCCAATACTGATTATAGTACTAAAACAAATCGTGTCACTTACCCACGTGTACATATATGTTTGTGAACGAGCTTTTGCCCGCGACTTCGTTCACGTGTTACATAAATTGGCATTCCTTCTTTATGTTTTAACAAATTTAAATGAAAAAAACACAACATGTTAGGTGAATACCATCAAAATATAATCCGGAAAACGTTTATTTAAATTGGATGAGTCGTTTCTGAGATTAACTTGCACAAACATACAGATATACAGACATAAAGACAAACAAGCAAAATAAAAAAAACCATTGTTTTGGATTCTATTGCATATATAAAGGCATACCGTTATAATTTTTTAAATATATTTGTTATGCACAGATCAGTCAGATATATAAGTAATTAATAGACTAATTAATGTTATCGTGTTGTAATTTGTTTTCATACTCTTAAAGGTATGTATGTAGGCAAATAATACAGAAAACAGTTACAATTATTTTATGTGATTTATTCAATAATTTTAATCGTTCTGAACGTCCTAATATGTTCTGTGTTTTCATCGTCATTTGTTTGTATATGGAAGAAGAATGCCACTGATTGGCCCAGAGATTTAATTGAATTTCATTTCATTTAATTCGGAGTCATACAATACGAAAGTAACATATAGGGGGTTGCACTTAAGGTGGGTCCACCGAAGTCCGACACTACTGTCGGTAGAGGAAGTGCGCGATTCCATTCCCGCGTCTCCAACACACAAACAAAAATGATGAAATATCAACCAGTGTACGGGCAGAGCCTCGGGCAAAGTTTAGTCTAGGTATAAATAATCTACCCTGATACTCGATGTTTAATCTAGTTTATTTCATTGAATTGCATTTTGTTAAATTAAATATAAAAAAATAATAGAGCTTTGCACAAAACATACAAAAGATCATTTTACTACTCCTAGACATGTGAATTGAATACGACCCTTTTAACTTAATAAGCCTTTACATAGTTTTGTAGGGGATTTTTCGAAACCTGATGCCTGATTCGACGAGGGTAGGCATTACCATTGTTTAAAACTATTCAAATGCGGGCGGAGATTCCAGTTAACTTCTATAATGTGCAATTAGTTGTGAGCAAAAAATGTTCAAGGAAAACATGTGGCCGAAACTGTTCCATCTGCGGATCTGAGAACTTTGCTCTGTTTTTTGTCCATCAGTGATTCTGCCTAGCATCGATCGCTTTTGGTTTTTGCTCGAATCGGATTTAATATTGTATAGGAGAAAATAACAATGAACAACATTTTTTAATTTTTATCCAAAGATTCAAAATATGTTCCGATGTTAATAGATGTTATTTCATAGTTGACTGTTTTCTAAATAACCATCATTTTATCAAGTTATATTGGCTTACGGAACAAAAGTTTTGGTTTGGGACATTGCTGGAAAGATTATGACATACAACAATAGAGGATAGGAATTTTTATATATAATTCTTCTGTCTGTGTGTATGTCAATAGACCCGTCTTAATCGGTTGTATCGATATTGATGTTTTTGTGCGTTTAAGTGGATTTGAGATTAGTTTAGATTAAAAAATTGCATCCGGGGTTGCGTTGCAATAAGATCTAATGTTCATATATGTGAACTTCACTCTAGTACAAATATTTGAATGGTATTCTTTGTCAGAGCACAAAACATAGTCTGCTGGGTCCAATAGTTCATCATTATCATCATCACCGCACATTAGGCCAATAGGCCTCTCCCAAGGCGCGCCAATCAAAATCAAAATATTTTTATTCAAAGTACATTGTTTACAGTATTCTTTTTGAACATCAATAAAAAATCACCGAAACACCTTATCATTAGGTGTTTCGTTTTGGAGAAGAGGATGCGAATATATTTTCAAACACACACATCTTTTCTATGTTTGAAAATGTCATATGCAAATAATAACTTAATTTAATGGAGCAAGTGGAGGTGGAGT
>DWON01006229.1:0-14071 GCA_018251015.1 Phocides pigmalion okeechobee
AAGTGTAAATGTAAGTTTGTTTGTTACGTTTTCACGCCATAACTACTCAACCGATTGTCATGAATCTTCGTACACATATTCTTAGAGGTTTTAAAAAGACACAGATACTTTTTTTTTTCAGACATGACAGTTTGTCAAAAAATTGAAAATCTAGCAACGTCAAAGCCTTCTAACTAATATCTTATTGACTATAGCTTCAGCTGTATTGAATTTTTGTATATTTCATGTTATTTTGTTCTGTCACTAATAAGCAATACTAAGTAAAAGTAATTATTTTTTGAGGTTATGAGCGAGTTTGTTGTTTTGGTTATTAATCGCTTTTAGATATTTATTTAAGGACATCAACGAGTCTGAAACCACGGTTAAAATCTAGTAGGATAAAAGCGAGTGGCTGATACACACATTGTTAAATTTTATACTGCATCTACAGGATATAAAATAAGACAACGTGATTAGGGTAATGATTAATTTTAAATGAGAACAATCGATCAGATCCTGGCAATCAATTAATAATTCAGTGAGAATGTTGACCATCTGTTACGACCATAGGTTTTTTCTGTGAAAAAAGTAAGAAACAAGCATGCAAACTACTTGGAGTTAAGTAGTCACTGCAGCCCATGGACATCCATATACGAACTCAACTAGATGAAGTCATATTTATACTTGAACGTATCTACATGAATCTACATTGCTACTCATGAAGACTAATTGTTTACAAATGTTGCTGGCAACCGAAAACAAAAGTTTCTTTATGGCGGATTACGAGAATCGAAATACTAACTAGTTCTACCCCCTTGTGATATGGGATGTATGCCATTTAGAGATACTTACCATAATCGTAAGATGTTCCATAAGAGTCAGGTTCTGCACAAAAAGTTCATCCTGGTGCATGTACCCACTCTCCCGGTGCATGAAGTCGCCCACAGGCTGACTGTTCATAACAATCTCACCGTCCACCACTGTACCCGCTGTAAATAATACTTTTAGCAATTATGAAAATCTTAAAACAAATTATAATAAAAGCGCAACCTACACAATCTAAAAGGAGTCCGGGCCCATGCGGCATGTTTCCAAGAACGCTAGCTGAATTCCCGCGTTGCGTAGCAATCGCAATTATCTGTGCGGTATAAGAACCAGCTCTCTTGTCATCGGGGGCGTCGTCCAACGTGGGATTAATTGTTTGAAAAAAATTTTAGCACTCGAACCCCACGGATCAAAGGTTTCAAAGCCAAACGGAAAAAATACGTAATCATTGCTTAGTGGAACATATTTAGGCCGCTTGGCTTTTTCTGCTGCCTCCGCCGCTCCTTCAGCCCTCGACACCGATCCGCCAAGGCAACGCATCGACGCATGTTGCATCCCATATGGGAGCTCTACCTCGCTTCCAAGGAAATACTTTAAGTATTTTTTCTGTGTCAAGTTTAATGTTTATGTCATTACCGACTATGAACATCTGTAATCAACTCCATATACATATAACTCAAAAATTCAATTCATCTAATTTAGTATACAACACGGATCCTGTCGGCAATCGATAACAGATTCGCTACTGTTCAAGGCCTCGAGAGATCTTAATAGATAATTCAAGAAAATCCAATGATAGGAAAGAAATATGTTAACGACTGGTATAATAATAATAATACTATGGAGATCATAATTACAAATTCCAATCGTATCATACATTCATTCATTACATAAAAGTGATTTTCGCAATTTTGACCCACCCTGCCCCCATGTAAGGGTACATAAGATTTTTCACACCCCTTCCCCCATTTCTTACGTAAGGTTTCATTTCGTTTTTCAAAATAATAAAATTTTGTCAGAAAAGGATCATTTACACTAAAACTCCCAGTTGACGTAAATCAACGATTTTTATTCAACAGATAAGTTATATTATTTTATTGCTGTCAATTACAGATCACCGATTATGTGATCGCGCGATCTCTAATATAAAATATCGACTCGGAAAATATTACGTAAAAATGGGCTTTACTCTCCCTCCCAAAGAAAGGGTATGTAGAGATTTTTTTAACCCCCTTACCCCTCGGGACCTTTATATAATTAAAGAATGAATATACAAATTACTGTCATTAGAATAAGATAAAAGACTGCCCAGTTTTAAAAGATTTCTACAGAAAAAGGAAGCAAATTGCTCCAATTGATAAAACTTATAAACAATAGAAGGTTAAATTGTTTAATTTAAGTACAGAGAAACAATTGAGAATTTTATGTCAAGTTAAGTCAACTTATTATTATTATTAATAGGTCTATAGTAAACTCACCAGGATTTCTGTGAGCCAAAGCAGTCATCAGTGTTGTTTTCCCAGCTCCACTGTGAAAGAACATCACTACATTAATTTTAATATTAATAAAATATACGTAATATATTGTTTCTACCGGGGAAGTAGCAATGCAGCCTTCATAATCCGCCATGAAGCATTTTTCATTTTTGTCCAGCAACCTATCCATTCATTCCGATTGGCTACACGTACAAATGCGATTAATCCTTTCTTCTCAAGAGTACCAATGTATCTACGTTAACTAAGTAATAACATCAGCCCTATTTAAAGAACGGATGTAGATATACAAGAGTTGTGGCTACTGGCCTAAACTAAAAAAAAAATACACATCTTCTATATCAGAAAACGAGTAATGCAAGTGTAATACACGTGACACTCAGTAGCATTTCATGGATATCTGTAACACACCAAACGTATGATGCTATGCTATTCCTGAAGACTGATATTTTACAATATAACGGGAACTCACGATTAACGCTTTTTATTGCCGATATTTCATACAAGTTACATCGTGGTCACGGTTAAAATAATCCTGAGGACTAAGTTGGTCTCCTCATATGGAAGTGAATAGGTACCCACACCTAACTCCCATCCGCCGCAATTCAAATTGTTTCATGCTATAAATGTGTGTGGCGGTACATTTTTTGCTAATCGTACAGGTTGCCTTATAGTCATCCTTGATTTTATCGTTAGCACGAACGGACAACTGTGACCAGTGTTAATAAACATTATGCCTAAAAAACGACTCGTGCCAGATTTAACGACCTCTAAAAACAAAGTAAAAATGTCAGGGCTTTTTGTAACCCATATGAACAAGTTTTAATACGTAGGCCTTAAAATATTTTTGATACCATGTATTTATGCTACTGATGAAACAGGTTATGTAAACATGAAATTCAAAGCAGTTCATTAGAAACTAGCTTCTTATTTTATTCCATTCGTGTTAAACACGAGTATCAAAAATTCCTAAGCATCTTCTTTTACCCGTAAAGTATTTAAAAGAATCTTGCTACATAGGTATTTATACGGGTAATCAATGAGTACTGCTCTTTAGGTCTATACTCTCTTCCTTAATTGTTTCCACTTAAGTAATTCTTTATTTCCGTACTTACTTTACGCACTTACTTTACTTACTTTTTTGTTACTTTTCACTTATAAACAATAAATATTTATAAGTGTAAAGTAACAAAAAATATTGCAGGCTACCTGAGTGTAATTAGTCGCTACAGCACACAGACATCCAACAACTCTGCTACACACTTTTACCGCACCCTTAGTTAATTCAGTTATTTTCATTATGCTAACCTTTAACAAGATGCAAAGCGATATAAAAAACTAAATATTATTTAATATATATCAATACATTTTATGTTTTACCATGTACACAATAGTCACGATTAATGTTTTTTTAATTTTGATTGCCAATGTTTCGAACTGGTTCGATGGCTCGTGGTCACGGCGGAAACTCATTTGTGTGTGTGTAAATTTACAGCAATATATTATCATAGATTCAAAACGAAACTAAGATAATTTAACTTACACATTGTATAAACTATTAGACTCTCTTTTTTAATGTGAGAAGAATAGCAAACGAGCTAGCAACCTGATGTTACATAGACAGACACAGCGTTGGGACATCCATCCCACATAAGACTAGTTCTATCTGAACTCGTATATAGATTCTTAATACTTATTAGACAATTCACAATTTTTTATTAAAATTACGGTTCTTTTTTTGTTTTATAAAACTTATAATTGTTATAAATCTCGTATACGTAATAAATAAAATATTTTTAAACACTACATTTGGTACAGAAACATGTATTCTTAGTCATCGATTAATTAATTAAAAGTTATATTCACTTTTCTTACCAGGATTCAAGGATTAACTTCAATCCTGTTATAGTATTACGTTGAAATGGCTTCTTAAATTAAGACCAAGCAACAATTAAACACTCACGAAACTACTTCGAGTCCAGTTTTATCATAAGGGACATCAATTTTGTATGTAACTACGTAGATATTTTTTATTTATGTGAGAGAAGTAGTAAACGAGCATCTAAACCACTTGATGTTAAGTAGTCACAGCCCATAGACATCTATGTACAACCACAAACATGACTGAAATCATATCTGAGCTCGAACGTAGATACGTTGCTAATTTTGAGTACCTACTAAGATGGTCACCGCACCTCTCCAACCTAAACACAAGTAATGCGTTACGGCAGATTATGAGGGCGGCGGTGGTACCTCCCCGATCGAACTATAGTTCTCCCACCTATAATAATATTATTGTATGATTTGAGACTAATATTATCGCGAAATCTATACATGTCATGGCTCGTGGTCACGGCGAAACTGCAGTTCGAAAGTGGTTCGAGATATCGTCAATCAAAAAACGTTAATCATGAATACCCGATACAAAGTAAAACGTAAATACGTGTTATTAGCTACCTATATAATCATATGAGGAATGGAATAGTCTACTCTTTATTACACCAATAACAATGTAAGAATATTTACAGGCTATTAAAACATGTATGCTTACAAAAGGTGATAATATTTCTATATTAACAATGTCATCCAGGTAATCTTGAGGTAGAAAAATAATACAGAAAAGATCCAGTATGTGTGAATAGCTTAGAATCTGTATAGCGCTAGGGTATCTCTTGCCTGTCATATGTGGCTACTAAAAGTACATATGTATGTGACTAACTATAGATATATATTTGTATATTTTGATATAACAAACTGTGACCTATGGTCCGTGGAAGCTGAGTGCTAAATTTTTTCAAACAGTCCCACGTTAGATGGATGCCGCCGGTGACAAGAGAACTGGTTCATATCTCTTGCAATTGCAATTGCTATTTAAGGCGGGAATACTGCTAGCGTTCTTGGAACCAAACCGCAGGAGCACGGACTCCCTTTAGATTTTAAGGTGAAGTTTTTATAATAATTAGTTTTAAGATTTTCATCATGTACTACATATAATATGTATTAATATTATTAGGTAATGTATAAATAATTACTGTTTTAAAATTAAGTTCATCATTCATTTAGCACCCACCGCAAATTTCTGACATCACCAGGTGATAATAATAAATTTGTATTTCGTACCTTTTTATGCACTAATACAATGAAGAGATAAATAAATAAATAAAAACAGTTTTGTGGGATCGAGTGGGGTAAGAGTGGGATTTCGACGTTTCTACGTTGCCATACAAACGACCTTCGGTGTTAATGGTCCCACACCCACGTAGACCCAGACTGGTGCTCGAATAGGGAAAGGGAATAGATGTGCCCAATTATTGATAGAGAATATCAGTTGTTCGTTTCGTGATCCTAGTATTCTCAACTAGGAGTCCACTTCCACTAATAAGAAGCCACTGAGAGGTTTTTTAATGGGCGTAAGTCCTACATAATCCTCCCGCTCCCAAGCTACTGCGTACCTATGAAAGATAATGTGATGCACTAATAAATGGATATATGTACGACAAGTATCTATCAGTATGTAATAGCTGGCAAGGTTAACTGTAACCTAAGACGTATAGTACGGAGAATGTTACCCTTTCCACATGATCGGACTGGCATTCTGTATCTAAATTTTATATTAAAACAAAGTATAACTGAGCAAATGACTTGTCCAAAACACCCTACATAGCGAATATCTATAAATATTATAAAAAAAGTCCCCCGTAGCGTCTGTCTGTTCGCGATAAACTCAAAAAGTACTAGACGGATTTTTCAGTTTTCAACAACAGTTAGAGTGATTCCTGAGGAAAGTTTTGGTGCATAATAAGTTATGTGTTTTTGTAAATTGGGCGAGAAATTCAGTAATGAATGGATGCATGTTAGCGCAGGTTGTTTTATATTGTGAAAATGTATAGAATAAAGGCGGACTAAATGTCGGGCACAACTAATAATTACATATTTATTACATTGTTGTTGAACAATTAGAATGCATATCACTGAACATATTTACAAACTACTTCGCTGTAACATTGAGTTTATTTGAAGTAAATAATGAGTCAGCACAAACAATAAAAGATTTTATACGTCCATAGAAACCGGAAAAGTTAAATGTAGAAAGGCTATCTTCTACATAATAATATCGGCCCACGTATTACCGTTTTTAACTGGAAACGTAAGTACGTAAGTACGGATGCTTTACGGGTCGATAATATTTTTTACACATATTAAATTTTAATTACAATAATGAAAATCTTAAAAATAATTATAACCTAACCTAAACAATTTAAAGTGAGTCCGTGCCCATGCGGTATGGTTTCAAAAATGCTACCTGCATTTCCATGTTGAATAGCAATCGCAATTCTCTGCGCGGGATGTGAACCAGGCCCCTTGTCACCAGCGGTGTCGATAAACTTAAGACTACTTGTTTGAAAAAATATTATAATAAAGATTATTGTACTTACCTCGATCCCATTAATGCAACCAATGACCCTGGCTTGGCGATCCCGCTTACTGTCAACAAAATTATTATTATTAAAGATAAATATAATATTAATAGTTATTTATATTAGGACAAATAATTTTGGTAAATATCTGTACTAAAATTATATAAGTAGAAAGATTTGATTTATTTCTTTTTAATTTATAAACCCAAAACTAAGCGATTGTTTTTAAAAAATATGGTACGTTTAGAAAGCTACGTTACTAGCGAGTAATAAGGGCGGAATTTTAATTTCAAAAATATTAGAGATCTTTACAAATATTACTATAATGTGACCCTAGGTATAAATTTTCCTATGAAAGTAATTACCTGATGTGCGCGGCAAAAACCATTGATAAAGTAATATATTAAATGTTTATAGTATCCACTCATAATAAAAAAGTTCTCGAAACTACGTCTATTATAAATAAGTCGCTATAACCGCATTTTTTCAAATTAGGCAATTAAAACACGGATAGGCTAGAATGGTGATGACATTAATATCGTGATATTTATATCCTTGTCTAACAAAACACTTTTAAAAACTAGCTTTTGTTACATAACCGTGTAGTGTATAAAATGTTAATAACAGGAAGTTTGGTCGTCACCTATCTCTATAATATGTATATAAAATGCCTATCTCGAGTGCACTGAGTACAGTTGTATGTTAGCCTATAGGGAATACGAGGGTCTAAGTATAGTCAATCAGTGTTCTATTATACAGCTTTTTATATGTCAGCCTAAAGAGAGGGCAGTCGGGCCACGTGGCGGAAAGCAGTCACCATCACCTATGGACATTTGCAACACCAGAGTGACATGTGACCGGGTTGAAGTGACACTACAAACTGAAAATTCTATTTAATTTTTACCACCAGGCCTTAAAGAAGTTACGACGGGTATAAAAAAGCAAACAGTTGGGGTTTGGGAGCAGGGATGGATGAATGGAGGGAGGGATGGATGAATGGAGGGATGGATAGTTGGATGGTTGCATGGATGGATGGAAAGATCGATGGATGGCTGGATAGATTGATGGTTATATGGGATGCGAACAAAGTCGCTGGTGGATGCCATGTCCAAAATTAGCTAATGTTAATTCAAATCCGTCCAATAATTATGAATATTAATATGAATATAAATTTGTTCTTATCACCAAATATTAGCACTTGTTCATAATAATAGGCTGTACATATGCATAGTAACATTTAAATTATATGTACTCGGAACTCAATTTTAAGTAGAAACTTTTTTATTTATAAACTTACTGAATAATATTGTGTAATAGTATTAATACTGTGTCGAAGTTTCACACATTTAAAATTATGTACGCACATTCGTAACCAGCTCCATAAAAAAGGATCGTAATTAAAGTCGATAACATAATTTCTACTCTAGAGAACAAACATGGTCGCCTAATGCAATGAAACACCGTAAATATAGCGATATTGTTGACATTTTAAGTTATTGTGAAATATTTTGCAATAAATAATTACATTAATAAACTGTACTCACGACTTTCTCCTTGTGAATTGTAAAAGGGTAAAAAATATATTTTTTGGTGTGCGCAAACTCCCAGATATGGTATAATAAACCACATCTCTAGTTTTGCCTCAAACCTAAAGACTACCAAATAAGTAATTTATCAATCAATACGATCATGTTTTTTTGCGTAATACAATAACCATCAGGCAAATATATGACAGACAGACAACAGATAAGAAATTTAAATGATTCGTTTATATAACTATAAATATGAGTTGAATAAACTCAAAAATAAACGAACAAACATTGTTTAACTAGTTTTATAATTTTATTAAATGTATTTACGACATAACACTAAAAATCTTTGAGATTCTCGGCTTTTCTCTGCTATAATATGCTTGTATTATAAAATTCCTTACCTTCTTCTTAAATCACTGCCTATTGATGAAAACCGCAATAAAATCCGTCGCGTAGTTTGAAAGATATAACCGTACAGATGGCAGGAAGCGATTGTTTTATACTAAGTAATGAAATACAAAGCTAACCGTGACCTAAAATTGGTTCGCAATGCACATGACCTATTGTTCCAATTGCCCTTACGATCCGGACCTGAATAATTTGTAGCAGAATATCTATACATATAATGAAAGTGTAGCCGATCGCTGTCTGTACATGGCATATATATGTAAAAAATTATAATGGTGTGCCTTTATATACGCAGGAGAACCCAAATCAATGTATTTTCGTTTTGTCTATATATCTGTATGTTTGTGCACGGTAATCTCAGAAACGGCCTATCCGATTTTCATTGAATGCAGTTTTCAGGATTATTGTGTTGGGCTTCACTTTAGTGTTTTTTTCATTTAAATAGGTTGACAAATAAAAAAATATATCAATTTAATTTAATCATCACCAACGAAGTCGTGGGTACAGCTCCTTGTTTAACACAAGTCAAATGTTTGTAGTAAATTTAACTTGCGTCATATTTAGACGTACCAAACGTATTTTATTTATATAAGACTGATACAAAATAAAGTTTATTTATGAAACTAAACTAAACTGAAGTAACATATCGTAGAACTATAGTTCGAAAGGGGAGGTACCACCAGCACCGTTGTAATCCGCCGTGAAGGAACTTTTTTTCGGTTGGAGAGGTGCGGTTACCGGCTACATTAAAAACGAGGCGATCATCTCAATCAGGAGTAGCAACGCATCTACGCACGACCTGAAATAGAACTTCAGTTCTGTTTGAGGTTGTAAATTCATATATTTTGGGTTGCAGTGACTACTTAACATCATTAGCCTGCACTCTCGTTTGTCATTCTTCTCATATAAAAAAGTGTGGAGGATAAATAGTGACTGCAGTCGATAGCAGTCAACTTAGTATAGAACGGGCCTTCCAGCTGAAGTCGATCACAAATGTGTTACTTTTTTCATGGGCATAAAAAGGGGAAGAAATGAGGTAAGGCATTTATATGTACGTCATCTGGTATTTTTCAAACTAATTCAATATTATGGTGGTAAATTCTTCAATTTTATAAAAAATATACTAGACCAGGAGTCGGCAACCTGCGGCTCTGAATGAAAAATATTGTCTCTCCAGTACCCTACACAATATATGTTATTGTCATAACGATTAAAATGTACCCAAAGATATAACTGATATATTTTATATTCTATGTGTATATCAATCGTTATCTCAGTCAGTGAAAGGCGTGTTGAAATCGGAACACATTGACAAACAAAATTATTTAAACATATTTTCAATGGCTCTTTACAATATGCGAAAATTTTCAACCTTTTGGTTCTTCCGTCTTAAAAGGTTGCCGACCCCTGTAAAGACCATTATGTCTAGTACCATAGTACTTACACTTGTATCACCATAGGTGCTTTTAAATCTAACACTCTAAAAGTCGCCATCATTTCATGTGAAGGTAAGTTGTTAGATTAGAATAACTTTGCAATAATAAAAAAAAACATTTGCTATTTAATATACCATTTTATCTTGAATGTTATTAGAAAATATCCGCTCATTTTATTGTTTATTTAAATTTTATGACCCATAATTTAATGTTGGTCGGAGAGAAACGGGAATAATATATGCGGAAAGGTAGTGTGTAGAAGAAAAAATTGTGTAATTTATTGAAATATAATACACAATGTCATCGTGCCAATATCTCTAGATTTTTTTATGTGAGAAAAGTAGCAAACGAGCATCTACATACAACCACAAACACGACCGAAATCCTATCTGAGTTCGTACGTAGATGCGTTGCTACTCCTGAGGAATAAGATGTTCGCCTCGCTTCAAAGTGTACTCGGCAACCGCACCTCTCCAACCGAAACACAAGTAATGCTTTACGGCGGATTATCAGGGTACCTCATCGGTCAAACTATAGCTCTCCCACCTTTAAAATATCTAGATCAATGCTCATAATTTTCATCAAAATATATTGGTTTCTACATAGAAAGAAAGTATCTGTACGCCTAGTTCTTTCACACTGGAACGGATTTTACTGCGGATTTCATCAATAGACTGAGTGATTTAATAGGAAGGTATGTATAATACATGTATGTTATAGAAGAGAAAAGCTGAGAATTTCAAAGATTTGCAATGTGATGTCGTAAATGCACTCGTGCGAGGCGGGTGCGAGTCGTAAATGATATATCTGTAGGACACAGACAGCAATGTAAATACTAAGTCTTCATTGGTCCACCTAGTTCTAATTCTTTATTCGAGCATAATTTATTATTATGTAATAAAGTACCATCGATTCTTGAGATGGATGTTTTAGAATTTTCAATCACGTCATTCTTTAACGACCTGTACGTAATTTAATTAATCGAACTACTCTACGTATTTCGTTTTTCCTTTTCGAATTTCATATAACATGGAATCCAGTGGTTTGTTTATGTAAGTTACAAATAGTGCAAAGTGCGGTGCAGTTATTGTGTTGTCGTGATATGGAACCCAAAACAGAAACGAACTAGACGTAGGGTAGATCAATTAATCTACCATTTGCACCTGTCAACGGTTTCCCCAACCACTGCAGGTTCGCCGTGACCACGAACCATGCAACTGGTTCGAAATATCGGCAAACAAAAATCAAAAATCGTTAATCCTAAGTACCCGATACATAGTAACATGAAAAAAGATATAAGGCTTATTTCATAGGGCACATTACTAGACCTCTACACGAATATACCGACTCAAATGGTGCTCTCCAACTTTGTGCCGCTTTCTACGGCATATGCCGCCAGCTTAATATAACAGCAAACCCGCGTGACAAAATCCTCTAGTTGTGCAGATATATAGGTGCAAAACTGTATGTAACCTACCGTTATTGACAAGTCTTTTCAGCTTTCCATCCTTCAGTTTGACATGCACTGACACGTCCCTCCAGACGAGGGTACAGGGTTTCGCCATGGGTGTTGTGCCGAGCAGCTCCTCGACCTCAGGAAATGGGTCTTCATATTTAGACTGTTTTAACCCACCGTCAACGTAAAGAAGATCTGGTGGGGACAGCTCTAAATCCTGTAACAAGAGAAATACGTATCTCTATTACTTTTTTTTTTAGTGTTATTATAGAAAAGCAAGAAACGGGCATGCAGACCACCTAATGTTAAGTGGTCACTGCAGCCCGTGGACAACCACAGCCAATCTCAAATAGAACAGAAGTTCTATCTAAGGATGGACGCGGATGCGTTCCTACTCTTGAGGACTAAGATGGTCGCCTCCAATAATGCGTGTACGGCTTTACCACCTTTAAAATATGTATGTATATGTTTTACTCTACATCTGTAGTATTAAAAAATTATGTGTTTAAATAAAAAGGTTTAGTTTTTAGCTTTTCTATGAAAAAACTATCTCAATCGTCAGAAGTAGCAACGCATCTGCACGACGTCGGGTATACACATTAGGGTTTGAGGCTGGACGTAGATGTCCCTGGGCTATAGATACAATTAATATCAGATGGCCTGCACGGTCGTTTGCTACTTTTCCATCATAAAACAAATTGTATTAAATGCAACGGCATAAACGAAAAATCTAAACTGTGATTTTATAATAATCTATTGGTTACTACATAATGTCTCTGCAAATAGCAAAATAGGATTTTTCACGGTAGAATAATATTAAAATGAAACTCTAAACTAGACGAAAATATTAAACTTAATTTTTCAAACAATTAGCCCCACATTTGATCCACCACTTTTTGATGAAAAGGGGGCTGGTTCATATCTCACGCAGAGAATTTAGATAGCTATTCAATGCGGGAATGCAGCTAGCGTTCTTGGAACCATGCCGCATCGGCACGGACTCCCTTTAGATTGTTTAGATTAGGATTATGATAAGTTTTAAAATTTTTACTATTGTAAATATGTATTTCTGTTTATGTGTATTTAAAAATTAAACTAAAATAAACTAGAAGCATTGGTAATGCGAAGGTATGTAATGAATACATTACAAGGCTACCATAAAAAGTGTGTAAGGAATATGCGAGAGAACGGTCAGAAAACCGCAATACTGTCCGTTGACCCATAACAACGAACCATAGTTGACACCATTGATTTTGAAAAATATTAGCTTACAACAACAAACTTAATGTATATTTATTAGTATATTCACATTGATGAAAACCTTAAAAGTAATTATAATAAGAACCTAACCTGAACAATCTAAAGGGAGTCCGACCCTATGCGGCATGTATATACATATATAATGTATATTGTATTCGTTTTTGCATTCATATTTGTATATTTACGGTATTGTGTCCCATTCGAAGGTTTCAAGGCAGATTATTTAGTCCGCCTTATACTTATCAATTGGTAAAAATAATAAAAAGACATTAAAAAACTGAAATATATTATTTACACATAATTTACATATTAATTACAGAAATGAAATTTTAAAACTAATTATAATAAAAGCCTAATCTAAACAATCTAATGGGAGTCCGCGTCCATGTAGCATAGTGCTAAGAACGCTACGCTCATTCCCGCGGTGAATAGTGATCGCAATTCTTTGCATGAGATATGAACTATCCCTCTTGTAACCAGCAAAATCGATCAAACGTGGGACTATTAATTAGGTATTAACTCTTTGTAAATGAATTGTTTGAAAAAAATTCACTCGGACCCCACGGACCAGAGGTTTCAAAGCCAAGCGGAACGAACATTATATTCATTGCTAAACACTATATCAATTGGAAAATAATTTAGAATGACCTTGAAATAAATATTTCTATATTATATTTCGCTTCATAAAAACAACTGAATAAATATCTCATATTAAATGGCCGCTGCAGCGCTTGACCATCAAATCCGATCTCAAACAGAACTGACATTTTTAATGTTGGAATAGTAGTAAACGAACGCGCAGGCTATTTTATGTTATATGGTCTTTGCAGTCCATGCGCATCCACCTCCAACCTAAAAGAAAGCTAATGGCCAGCCTCAAACGGACTGAAATTCTGCTAACCAACGGGCATAAATAAGTAGCTACACTTGAGAATTTAGATAAGTGCCTCGCTGGTAAATGCAACCGCATCTCTTCAACTGCACAAGGTAAGGAGGCTCGTGATAGTAGCGGTGGTACCTCCCCGGTCGATCTATTCTACCGCCTAATAAAAGTCCTATCGAAGGTCGTACGTAGATGCGTTGCTACTCCTGAGAACTAAGATTGTCGCCTCGCTTAAGTGTAGTCAGTAAAACACCTCTCAAAATAATAAAATACTTTTAGAAGGTGGGAGAACTATAGTGCGATCGAGGAGGCACCGCCGCCGCCCTCATAATCCGCCATAAAGCATTACTTGTGTTTCAATTACAGAGGTGCCTTTACCGG
>DWON01006230.1:0-14070 GCA_018251015.1 Phocides pigmalion okeechobee
TATCCGGCAACCACACCTCCCCAACCGAAACACAATACATGAAGAACATGTTGCTCTACGGCGGGTTATGAGGGTGGTGCCGCCCCGGGCGAGCTCTAACGGATCTACCACCTTTAAAAATATCCATCATACTTTATTGTAAGAATTCTAGGACAACGTAACTTAACGTAACAAAAAGTTGTGGGGTTGGTCGTGTTGTAGTATTACATTGAGTTTATCGACGAATCTGTTTGTTTTTCAAAATACTGTGAGATACAAAGTTACTCGTGCTGACAACAAATTAATCATGAATAATGCAATTAATTCCTGAATATTTATTCACGCTTATTGTTTTTATCTTCAAAATATTTATTAAACAGAAAAGATTTATAGCGACTACAAGTTCATAGGCGGTATACGGCGCGTACCTGCGCGATGCTGTAGTCGGAGGCGCAGACGGCCTGCAGCCCCTCCACGCCGGAGATGCCGACGCCGACGGCGGCGCGCTGGATCATGGCCACGTCGTTGGCGCCGTCGCCGATGGCCAGCGTCACGGCGCCCGTGGCCGTCGACACCATCTCCACCACCTGCTCGCAAACGGCCGACCGTCGTCACTCCACACCGTATTCACTGAGATGTTAGTTTAAAAGAAGCTTTTGGGTTACACATTTTTTGTTATAAAGAAACGTTCGTCATTTGGACTGTATGCTCGTTTGCTACTCTTCTCACATAAAAAAGAAAAGAAAGAGTCGATGACCTCGGCCTTCTGTATGGGCGAGACGCGGCAGCACACCACCACCTTGCAGGAGACGCACAGGTCCAGGAAGTCCTTCTTGAGGTCGCAGCCCATGGCGTACTTGAGCGTCTTGCCGTCGATGACGAGCGCCACCTCGTTCTGCTTGCGCAGGTTCTCGCCGAAGTCCGCCAGGTGGCGCGATAGCGTCTCCCGCGTGCCCTGGATGTTGCACCCAATACATTATTATGCTAAGTAGGCGGCAAACGATAACTCCACAATGCTTTTGTTCTTCACGTTCTATTGATAAAAAATATTTGAAATATGTCAAACTCATAATCTTTTATAGAGTAGTGATTCAGTTGGAGGTTGGTATCAACGCAACTAAATACTTGCTCTCATAGAAATTCAGTCATGTTGGAGTTGAACATGGATGCCCATGGGCTGTAGTGACAATTTAACATCAGATGGCCCACATAATCGTTTGGAAATTTTCTTATCCAAAAGGGAAGTACGACTTAAGGTGTTCAGTTGCATGATATAAGAGAGAGTACTCACGTCGAGGCTGTCCTCGTTGAGCAGCACGAGCGGCATGGCGGCGTGGATGAGGCGCGCCGAGTGCGCGATGTTGATGGCCGTCTCCTGCTTGTCGCCCGTCAGCACCCACACGTGGATGTTGGCGGCCAGCAGCGCCGCGATCGTCTCCGGGACGCCGTCCTGCGAACCAATTGACACTTTGCTGCTGCTGACAATTGACTGCGGCGCTCATTTTTATATTAGACAGCGTTGCCACCCACGCTTGTCTTGAGATGTTTTATCAAAACTGGAAATGCGCAGACGATTCGCACGCTTGTTATGTTTGGACTCATCCGTGTGGTGCCTGCGAATACACAGTCGTTGTGTGCGCCCGCAGTCTTCTAACGCTTACGTAAACGTACGTAAGTAACCGTTATGTACGTAAAGCCGTACATTTTTATTAAAACAATAACTGTAAAGTAAAACAGCAGTTGTGTCCCACAGGGAGAGTTTTAATAAAAAGATAAACAAAGCATTTTGGGACGCGATACTAAACTGAAGCTTATTTCTCTAGCCTGAAAATGCGCTTAAAATAAACTGAAATATTGTATTTTTTATCATCTACGTATGCTCTACGAATTCGACTACACAGACGAATACGATTCTAGGAATATACAGAAGTAATGTCCGCCCACAGTCTTGTAGCGCCAACGTAAACACAGCACTTGTGTTTGCCCGTAACCCATACAAATTTGTTCGTACAACAGATGTGTACAAGGCGCAAGCGCGTGGCACCAAGTAATACAAAGGAGTATTATACGCCGCAGGTGTGTATTGTGAACTCACTTGTAGTTTGTCCTCAATGGCGGTAGCTCCCAATAACCTGAGATTATTTTCTATAAGCATCGCAGCTTCTTCTATTTTTTGCTCGCGATCTTGTATCGCTATACTTGCTTTGTGGTAGGTGTTTGACCAGTCCTGAAAAAAAAGTTTTACTATCTATTAACACTATATAACGTGAATAACTGGAATGGTTGACACCGATAAGCATAAAAATAAATATTGCAATACTGAAAAGGGTCGAATTATATATATTACAACTGTAATTTATGGAATTTAGACATTTATAGATAACTAACACATTTATGTTATGTTAATATCTATTTTTTTTAATGACATAAAATGTATTTAGTTAGGAAATATTTTAAGAGGAAAAAAGAGGAGGAGAAAACGAAATTTTTCTGTACGTCTATTTCTCCCTCGTGATTTATATCGCAAATAACAATTTTTAAATGATTTTAAATTCCAAATGGTCAAAAAACTAATCGTCAATCGTGTCGTACGCGTACAGGGATATCCGCGAGCGCGTACACGTTCCTTCGTTTTTAGTAATAGCAACGCGTCTATGTAGAACACCGGATAGAATTGTGAAGTCTCTTTCGAGGCCTAGGACTGCGGTGGCCCCGGGCGGCCTGCTCCTTGGCCGCGCACCTTGTACACGTGCTCGGGGATGTCGGCCACGGCGAACACGAGCGTGCGCAGCCCCTCGGCCGCGAAGTGCTCCAGGTGCGCCAGCGTGGCGTCGGCGTAGCGCGCGCCCGCGCCGCCGCCGCCCGCCAGCCGCGGGTAGATCACCGAGTCCGCGCCCTTGCAGTACAGCTTTATCTGCCCTGCGGATGTACGTAAACGTTCCACTACCGCTCGATTGCATTCGCCGTGCCTCCTTTCGCTCCAAATAATATCGTATAAATAAAAAAATATAGAATCCCTCGTGAAATGTATTGAATTCTACCGTTAATCGTCGGCGCATCGATTACTCAGTAATAAAAATATACTACTCGCTACATCTCTCGAACGAGCACTACGACGTTTATATAAAGTGAAGGTGCACGGCGACGATTTCGACGTGAGCCACGGTAACGAGTTCGCTCGCGATAGAAGTCGGTGGAAGCGAAATAGGTACCGGAGGGCGTGCGCACGATGACGGACATGCGCTTGCGCGCGGAGGTGAAGGCGAGCACGTGCAGCACGGCGTACTGGCGGGCGGCGCCGCGCGCCACCACGCGCACGGCGTGCGGCGTGCGCGTCTCGAACACCCAGCCGAACGCCGCCGCGCCCGCCACCAGCGCGCGCTCGTCTGCCGACCGCGTTGAGCCAAATTAAACAATGTATTACTGATTACTTCTTCCTATTGCGCCTTGTGAAAGCGGTCTTCGTACTTTTGCCGTGGTTTCGGTGACCTCCGAATCCAGAAATTTCCGACCGATTCTCAAGAAATCTACTGTATCCTATGCTGTACTTCGCCTCCCCGGTAGGAAGGGAATGATTAGCACTCGACGACCGACTTGAGTTAAATTAATCGGTCATCTTTCTATACATACATACGATTATTAAGTTATAGAACATATAATTATTAAGTCATAGAAAAAACAGAATAGTACATTTTATGACCGCTGCGGGATGAACACTTTGACTGCGGCTATCACATTATATTACATCGAGTCAGCGTTGCGGGAAGCGCACTAAACTGGAGTTGTATTCTCTAGACTAAATATATGCCAAAAATTCACTAAAATGTTATATTATTTTTAACATCTACGAATACAGTGACGTTGTGTAAGTCCACAGTCTTGTAGCGCTGACGTAAACACAGCACTAGTCTTCTCTTGTAATCCATACAGATTAGTACGTACAACACATATAAGTACAAGCCGTAAATGCGTTGCGCCAAGTAACACACAACGCTTGTTTGCGCTGCAGGGAAAGTATTAATTGTTTTCATGTTAATACAAATGTGCATTCTCTTCTTTTCTTTTTGTTAACAAGAGTCAGATAGAGTCACTACTCACCCGGCGACGCAGCGTGGTAGTTGATCTTGCCGTCCACCACCTCGGGGATGACGGTGTGGCAGACGGCCAACATCGTGAGGAACTCGTTGATGACGGGCGCGGATGGGTGGTTGTGGTCCAGATTTTGATACAGCATAGTGTCTTCCAACCGTTCGTTGGGGTCAGGCTTGTTGTAGATTACCTGTTGAATGACGATCGATAAAGTTAAGCAACGTCGGCCGCGTTTCAAAAGTTGGACGGGTGACCGCTAGGGGCAATCTATAGGCGTACTTTCGAACTTCAGAATGTATATTGAGCAATTCCGTTATAGACAACAAAAATGTTAATCCAATTCTTTTCAAATACCATTTATCGATTCAACCGTCTGATACGTGAATATTTATCAACCGATACTACTCTCGCAACGTGAAATTTTCTCATAAGCGGCCACCGATAGGTCGATATTAGATAGGTGGTAGAACTATAGTTTGGCGGGGGAGGTACCACCGCCGCCCTATTATTTCACCGCAAAGTATTACTTGTATTTCGGTTGGAGAGGTGCAGTCGTCGGCTACACTTTGAAGCGAGGCGACCATCTTAGTTCTCAAGAGTAGCAACGTATTTACGTTCGACCTCAGTTAGGATTTCAGTCGTGTTTGTGCTTGTATGTGGATGTCTATGGGCTGCGACTGCTTAACATCAGGTGGTTTGCATGCTCGTTTGCTACTCTGCTTACAAAAAAAAGCCAACATTATTCAATTCAAAGCTTAGCTTAAACCTGAGAGTCATTTATGTTGATAATTAATTGAATCTCACATCAAACGTCGTAAGTATCAATTACGTACGAAGATATATTCACGCTTGGTAACATTAACATCCATTGCATTCAATGTGGCGAGTAGTGGGCGGTATTTGTAACTACAAACGAGTTAAAGGCAAGCTAGAGCGACCTCGGCGATGGAGCACTTGAGGAACTCCATGACGTTGCAGGTGAGCGTGCCGGTCTTGTCGCTGAACACGTACTGCACCATGCCCAGCTCCTCGTTGAGGTTGGACGTGCGCGCCTGCGCCGGCGTGTCCGTCTCCGCGTGGTACATCTCGCTGTCCATCGCGATGAACTTCGCCTGCCACACATCGCGACACGGAATAGTAATATGCACGCGAGACATTATGTGTGTGAGTGTGAGTAAGAGAGAAAGAGAGAGAGAGAGAGAGAGAGAGAGAGAGATTTGTGTTTGTGTGAGTGTGATTGCTTGGATGTGTGTTGAATTAGAAGAGAAAAATATATTTATAGATTTCAAATAACAATTCATTTAATAAAGTAGCAAAGAAGTATAGTAGGTTACTGGATGACAGGTGTTAGTATCCCACGGGTACTTGTAACCTACTTCATGTAAAACGAGATTTTAAACTGTACTCGATAACAGATGCGTTGGTACTCCTGAGGACTCGACTAATACGTGAGCCAACATCAACATATTTCCACTAAAAACTAAAGACTTATTTTTCGCTGAAAGTAGGCGATACTGCACCAGTCTGTTCGTATCAAATACTTTTATACTAGTATGGGTAAAACCCTGTAAATATACAAGTATAAACAAAAATCAAGATGGTGCAACCATGATTTCTGACAGCGGTCATTACCACTATCGGACGTCTGAAATCAACTTCTCATAGAACAAGAGTATATATCTCTATATATCTATTTTAGATGTGTATTTTAATCAATATTAATAGTAAATTTTATACTCACTTGGAAGAATCGCACTATCTCGGCGGTGACTTGTAACGATATGGGTATAAGGTTGTTGTATAAGATCAAAAAAGTTAAAAAGTTAAATCCGAAATGTGCATTCTGTGCCTCTGTAACAAAATATCATCAAAAATTAATATTTTATATTTCATACAATTTTTAAACGTGCTTACGTCTTTTGTGTAAAAAAAATTAAGTAAACATATTATGAAAGTTATGTTTTTTTTTAATTACTATATTACGTACGAAGAAATCCATAACAATAGGTACAAGGACAAATTATTGGCAACTATATATTCCTTTTTATATTGATTATGAGATCTAATATGTATTTGAATAAATATACATAATATCGGTAAAACAACAAACATCAATCCAACAACAAGGTCTCACGTTAAAACATGTCAAGGTATTCTATGGCATATATTTTTTGAGTAACTTTTGGTTTCTAGATTTTTTCCATTGCAATCAACCGTAATTAACATGCAACCGATTGGATTTCATAAAAAAATAGTTTTCCTATTTTAAAGGTGGTAGAGCCATTAGAGCCATTGTGTTTCGGTTGGGGAGGTGTGGTTGCCGGATACACATTATTGGAGGCTACCATCTTAGTCCTCAAGATTAAGAACGCATCCGCGTCCATTCTTAAATAGAACTTGTGTTCTATTCGAGATTGGACGTGGTTGTCCATGGCCTGCAGTGACCATTTAACATCAGGTGTCCTGCATGCCCGTTTATTACAAAAAAATAGCACTTTATTATAAAAATATCTATAATAGTCTTTTATTATAAAAAATATATAATAGTCTTTTATTATAAAAAAATAGCACTGAATAGTCTAGTCAGACTTGATCAATTTGTAGTGACAAGGTCCATGTATCTCACCGTCGAGGCCGATGTACCAGTCGGTGTGCGTGCGGCGCCGCAGCCACAGCTCGTTGAAGGCGGCGCTGAGCAGCGACAGCGCCAGCAGGATGAAGAACAGCATCAGGATGTGCGTGTTCGTTTGTCGGTCGATCGACGAGCGTTTGAGTGGAGCTGTCGCATTTGAAAACACACGTTGTACGCAATCAGACCTCTATACGTATTCATAACACTGATACAAGAATTTCTATAAAAGGATGCACATAGAGTTAAGTTTGAAAACCGGCGATGCATTACCGACGCCTGTGTTACAATTGCACCTAGGCCAGGGGTCAGCAACCTGCGGCTCGCGAACCGCATACGGCTCTTTAAATGAAATGTATTGGCTCTCCTGTTCCATGGACAAAATATTTGATTGTCAAACCCCTCAAAATGTACACAAAGATATAACAGTCCATTTTATATTCTGTATGTATATCAATTGTTTTATCTGCCAGTGAAGGTCGTGTTGAAATCGGAACATAAAGACAAACATAAAATTAATTAAAAATATTAAGGTGTGTGGAAAGAGCCTCCTCGAGTGGTGTGACGATACATGTTCGCCCGGCGCAGCCTGGACAATAATCAGCCTTCGTCTAGCTACGCTGATTGACCAATTTTTCCATTACGGAATAAATTTCGCCCACTTATCCTTTAAACCCCTCCCCCCGTACTAATCCTATCCAATTAACTCCTTAACTGCACATCCCTTTAATAACCAGTCATGCCGACACGAAAGAAGAATAATTAAAAATGCTTTCAGTGGCTCTTTACAATATGTGAAAAATTTCAAATTGCGACTTTTGGCTCTTCCTTCTTAAAGGTTGTCGACCCCGACCCTAGGTGACGGTGTCTTTTTTGTACCAAGTTGCCCGTCTGCTATTATGCTACATTAATACATAAACAAAAAATTAAATCCATGTTTCATGGACTACTCGTTTATCGTGGATATGCTTTACAATACCTCAAATTAGTTTTACTAAATTTATACTCCGAGACTTGGGCTTGCTTACAGAACTTTAGGTCTGATATGTACTTCAATATCACAAATACGTTTTACCAACTGCTCAATAGTTCCACAACAGATATGGCATATTGTAGTTAATCTATACATTATAATTATTAATATTAATTAGCATTATTATTTACTTTTGTATTAATTTAGCAATTTTAAATTTAATTAGTCTATATTTGACTCTCAATAATAAAACTATGTAAAGAGGGTACCCCAATATTAAAGTGCGTTCGAGATACAAGCAGAGGGTAGGACGTTACTCTGTCCGTTAAATATAAAGTGTATGTAAAAATTATCTCGGCGTTTCATTGTGCAAAACCACACGACTGTAACATACGACTGCGTTCTAGAAGTACCTCCGACGGTGAATTGGCGTCTTTCTATCTATTTTATGTCAACACAAAAATGTTGGTTAATGCACCTTACAGATATCACACTGAATCGCACATGCATTTTTTTTGTTAATGACTAGTAGTAGTCGATGTTCATGATACAGAATCCTTTTTTCCTAGTGTGAGCATCACTGTAAGTATTTAGTTGGAAAAATATACCCTCGGTAAAGTTAAGTGTTACTTTAGCAACTTACATACCTCTGACTGAGTATTACTTTTTTAATGTGGTAGAGCCGTTAGAGCTCTGCGGGGCGGCACCACCGCCACCCTCATAACCCGCCGTAAAGCAACATGTTCTTCATGTATTGTGTTTCGGTTGGAGAGGTGTGGTCTTATATAGAACTTCTGTTCTATTTGAGATTGGACGTGGTTGTCCATGAGCTGCAATGACCACTTAACATCAGGTGGCTTGCATGCCCGTTTCTTACTCTTTCACTTTAAAAAAAAATTAAGACACAAGAACCAAAATGATGGCTTCATATTAGAAAATGGTAATCAAATCTGTCCAAGCAGAAAAGCAATAATTACTTCACGCCAGAAGTAGGTGTGGTTGTGGTAAAGCAGTAGTACCTACGGCCGAATTGCAAAAGTTCTCGAAAATTCTTTAATATTCTTTCTCCCTTAACATACCCTTCAAACTAGAACACAACGTTTAACAGTTATAGGGCAGAAACAGGAAATTTCAATTTCCTGATCCATAAATATTAATAATGGGTTATAAGATTTTGGCTACGCTTTCAAGCGTATTAATAGCTATTTGTTTGGGATTTTCGCCAAACTCCTCTTTAAGCTCTGTGAACCTTGTTATACGAAGAAGCCTTTCTAGTCCGACAGTGGGATTATTACCTTTATTTATGTATTATTAAAATAAATGGGTAACTTTATTCCTTTTTCTGTCTTTCTATTAGGAAGCGTTCAGTGTTGCCCAATAGTCAATCTCAATTTCCCATACTAGAAGTACAGTATAAAGTAACCAGTAGTCCTATGTCCATTTATTATTATAGTTACGAAAACCTTAAAACGGATTATAATAAAAGCCTAACTTAAGCAATCTAAAGGGAGTCCTTCCCCATGTGGCATGCTAAGCTATTACTAACGCTAACCACATTCTGGCGCCGAATAGCAATTGCAATTCTTATCTATCTTTTAATAAGGAATACCTTAAACGCTAAATGCTAAGGCTATTCCATCTATGGCTACTCCTCTGGTGGTGCAAATGTCCATAGGCGACGGTGACTGCTCTCCAACTGGTGGCCCGTCTGCCATATTGTTAGCTATCGTCATATATTTAGTTCTCCCGGCCGTGTTTATACGCGAGATATTAACCAACCACCTTGTGAAATCTAAAACGAACAATAAATATCAAATTAGATAGTATATAGGTCCCCCACTACTTAGGTCGGTGTAGTTCGCTTTGTCAGGTGCCCTGTACATCTTTGTACTACCTACCATCTGATCTCTGTTATATACATATATTCTGTACCTTGCCTTATAAGCTGGACTTGAATCTAAAGGAAGAATTCTTTTGTAAACATGTACATATTAAAATTAAAAATCACTTGCATAAATAGTAAAGAGAATAATTGTATTAATTGTGAGGTTACCTACATACTGCGGAATTCTGTAATTCTGCTTTATCTTTCTCATTCATCTTACTTAAAAAAATACCGTATGCCTTATAAAACAAAAGACAAAACAATATGTGTAATAGGTGCCTAAATATTACCGTCGATAACTTACTCCATAACTTATTCCTAATTAATTATCGAATGAATATTATGGTGATCATGAGACTTCCTTCTGTAATATTTCCCGTACGTTGACAACTTTAAGGCAACCATTAATTATGGAAAGTAATTCCAAGTAAGAAGTAAAGCCACGTTGATATATCGCAAACAAGTATAAGAAACAAAAGTCGAACATTTATTACGAGCGGTAAGATTGTAAGTTGGTAGAAATTGCGCCGTCCTGCGTTTTAACCCACATAGTATTTTTTTTATTTAAGACGAGTAGCAAACGAGCATGCAGTATACTTAATGTTAAGTAGTCGTTGCAATCTATGAATATAAACTTAAACAAAGCTATGGTATTATCTATGGTCGTGCTAAGATGTGTTGCAAATTTATGTTTTTAAACTAATGTTATCACGGAATTTCTACATTTTTTAATATAGTATCGGGTACTTACGGGTTGCATGTCGTGGTCATGGCGAGCTGGTTCGAAATATCGGCAATCAAAATTCGAAAATTGTGAATCGTGAGTACCCTTTACATAGTAAAAGATGTATTGCAAAGTCTTGAAAACTGAGATGAGAGATAATTGTTTGAGAGCGGGTTATGAGGACGGCTGTGGTACCTCTATAATTGACCGCCGTTAAATATAAAGCGATTTTTGCATTTCGGTAGAAAGATTTAAATTATCGAATTACTCAAGTAAAATGCACTGGGGTCGATCATTTTTATAGGTTCAAACTCTCTGACGTTATGAGACTGTATTTATTTCAATGTTTAGAGCTATTTTTGTTGTTTAAAGGTCATTTTAGGACGACAGCTTGTTTAAAATTTTGGTATTTATGATTTAACTTTAATAAGATATTTTTATAAAATATTACATTACTAGAATTTCTTAGTTTTCAGAAGTATTAACGTGGCTCTGATTAACTTCAGACGGGAAACCGTTTTTATATGGGTTTAATACAGGGTACAATACAATCGTAGGGTAGTAGTGACTATTCACTAAAATGTGGATTGCATGCTCATTTGTTATTTGAAGTTCATAAATAAATATTACATTAAAAAGGTTATGTAACTAATTGTATAATAATTGTTTAATTGTATAACATATAATGTACTCCGCATCTTCGTCCGCGTTGAATAAAAATTGTTTTCTTTATTTGAATTTTATTATATTTCTGTGTATAAAAATATTTAACAGAAACAATTTCATGATCCATTATCTTCGAGTAACTCTTGCGGTTTAGGCAACGCTCGCCAATCAAATATATAGAAGACAGGAACTTTTTGACTCACGTTACTTATCGTTATGTTATAGTCAAATTCCAAAATTTTCTTTATAAACTGTAGCCTACTGTAAGCTATATTATTGTAACATTCTATTAAAATTCATTTTATATTTTTTTCATGAAAGGGTTACAAACAACCATATATCTTCACAAACTTCCGCGTTTATCATATAAGTAGGGTACCATGAAGGTCTTGTGAGAATGAAAAATTAGTTTCCCTTAACGTCGCAGTTTTGCCGCGATCACGAGGTATGTAATTGGCTCGTAAAATCGTCAATCAAAAATAAATATCGTTGATCAAAAGTACCCGGTACACAGTAAAATTAATAAAAAATTACATTTAAAAGTAAGATTTTTGATATACGCGTTTTAGTTTTTTATTTTTATTTCATGTATCTTCTTGGTAATAACATATAATATCATAACATCTTTGTATATTTGGGAAAAATTGCAGTAATTAATAACACGTCAATGTAATTGTATCGTTACCACCGGTAGCCGGGGGTGTATTGATCGGCCGGACCAATGAGATTACGTTTGGGGTGTTCTACGTCTTTTGCAATTTTGGTTACCCTTTTGTGGATACATACGTACATACATACCATTTATTTGTAGTATAGGAATATAGTTAAGTTTTTTTTTGTTAGAAGAATAATAAACAAGCGGCAGATCGTCTTTTTTATTTATTCTTTAGTCTGACGAAAAGGTAGACGGGCCACCTGATATAAATTAGTCATCGTCGCCTATAGATATTTGCAACACCAGAGGAGTCGCCAGTGCATCGCCAGTTTTGGAGGAGAGCGCTCTTTACACATTTCTTGTCATAGCGTTCAGGGAATACCTGGGAAGGAAGTTCGTTCCACATCTTGCACGTCCGTGGTAAGAAGAAGCGTGCAAACCGAACTGTAGAAGTCCGCTACAAGAACACTTGATGCAAGCAACAATTGAGATTGAGAATTAAATAACAATCTCATACAAAATGCGATCGCTATTTAACTCGGGAATGCTGCCAGCGATCATGGCATGCATGAGCGCGGACACCCTTTAGGTTGTTTACGTTAAGTTTTTATTCTAATTAATTTTAAGGTATTTTATGTTAGATCTGTTATTGCAAATTAGCTGTCACATAATGTAATTTTCATTTAAATGATCAATTAGTTCAGTCTCTCAGCATCATCAACGTGTAACAACACGCGATAATGTAACTCTGCAGTCACGAGCCAGGCGTGTATCGATCGATAGCACGTAATGAGATTACATTCTGAACTTCGGTAGTCACAAATGTGATTTTGGTTTCGGTATAAACCGTGTTACCTAACAGTGTTACCACCTGATGCAATAAAGGGGTGTTATAACGTCGTGGTGTGTGCATGTTTAAGTGTTAGCCGTAGCACCGACTCTCAAACGATTTAACCATTTTTCCTGTATTAAAAAGGCATTTAGGGATATAGAATAAGTTATAATTTTTCTTAGTTATTTATACATATTATAAAACGAAGTCCCCCGTCGCGTCTGTCTGTACTAATTGTTCTAATTATTAATTTTTGAAAGTAGGTAATGACTGGATGCATACATGAAAGAAAAATAATGTAAGTAAATATAAACTGTATTACCCGAGCGAAGCGTGGCCGCGTCGCTAGTTTTATAATAAAACGGGTACTCATGATTGACGTTGTTTAATTGCCGATATTTGAAACCAGTTGCATGGCACGTAGTTACGGCGAAACTGCGGTGGCGGGGGGAACCTGTTGACAGCTGCTAGTGATAGATTAATCTCTCTGCCTTACGTCTAGTTCGGTTTTCTTTTTTGCTTTTTAATTGTATCTTTACACATTGAACTTTGCACTATTTGTGATTTCTATAAATATTATTTAATAAAATGTATAAATTCTGCTATTCCATATGAGTTTAAAATCGTATGTTTTCATAGTTAATATTTAGTAAACATTTACAACAGATACATATGTATTTATAACAGTCTCTTACGTGTTAGAATTTCACTTCAACCCGGGAGATTCAACCGCCATCTTCATAACCTGCCTTGAAAAATATTTTTTACTGAAGTTGACAGGCGCGGTGTTCAGCACATTTACAGTCCACTGAAGTCCTCAGAAGCAGCAACATATTTACAAGCGATCACGGATGGAATTTGTCTTGTTTGAGTTTAGATATGGATGTAGAAGCTTGTTATTTTAATAAAAAGAAGCAGTATCCGATATTTCAATTTGCAACGGTAATATAAAGCCCATTGTATGGTATGGTTATTCTTTGTCATCATAGAGTTTAAATGTCCACTGTAATTCATTTAGTATATATTCTTATTTCCTAAATAAATGATGGGGTGTTTATGCTTGATTTTGAATTTGGAATAATTAAATTTTTAAATAAAACATTCCGTTTGATTCCCTTTATTTGTTATTTCAATAAAAATAAGTGGCAACTGATATATGAAGTAGTTTGAATGCTCGTTTGTGGTCTTCTAATATAAAAATATAGTTGTAGTAAAGTACCTATTGACAAAGTTTACGGTTATTTCAAGCATCATTACCAAATCAAATGTTTACTTCTATTTATTCCGCCTACGTACATATTCCAGAGGTTTAAGACCCCTCTTTGCGGGAATTTATGTAAAGATTTTAAACAAGCTCCAACCACCTCTGAATGTGCTTTGAATAAAATTAGATTAAGTAAGTTCTCAGTTTATAAAGAAACCCTCTATTTTTATTGTATTGCTGTCTTTTTTACTAAATCCATACTAACTAACATTTCTCAAACATACTTTAAAAGGTGGTAGAGTCGTTAGAGCTCGCCCGGGGCGGTACCACCGCCACCCCCATAGCCCGCCGTAAAGTAACATGTTCTTCATGTATTGTGTTTCGATTGGGAAGGTGTGGTTGCCGGATACACATTATTGGAGGCGACCATCTTA
>DWON01006231.1:0-14069 GCA_018251015.1 Phocides pigmalion okeechobee
CCTCCAATAATGTGTATCCGGCAACCACACCTCCCCAACCGAAACACAATACATGAAAAACATGTTGCTTTACGGCGAGTTATGTGGATGGCGGTGGTGCCGCTCTGGCCGAGCTCTATCGGCTCTACCACCTTTAAATTAAATTTTTATTTATATAAACTTACATATTTACATTTTGTTGTTTAACTATTGTAAATTAACTAAAAAAATCAATCAAGGAATTTAACGTAACTGATTTATATATTATAGTAAATACCTAATTAATAAAGTATTTTCTTAGACTGAATGCGATTATATCTCGCAATAATATGAAATCATGTTTTCATTTGTCTTATTTGAGCTTTTCAAGGCTAAGACTGAAGTTGTTAGGTGAATCAAAAAATGTCGCTCAACTTAAGTTAAATATCTTGAATGAAAGTAAGACATTTGTAAGTACGAACTTTCAAAACTTTCGGATTAAGCCGACTTATGCAAGCTTGATATAATGTTAAAACTTTTACCATCCAACTAGTTCTCAAAAATGTCTATTCTTTAGATAAACTGACCACATTATGTTATTGTTAAAACTACTAACAACAATCCGGTACAACCAAATTGTAATCCCTACTAATATTATAAATGTGTATGTAAGTTTGTTTGTTACGCTTTCACGCCAAAACTGCTCAACCGAATATTATGAAACTTTGTACACATATTCTCAAAGGTATTAAAAAGCACATTATCAAAAAATTTAAAATCTAGCAACTGCAAAGCCTTCGAATTAATATCTTATTGACTATAACTTTAGCTGTTTTGAATTTATGTATATTTCATGTTATTTATGATCTTTGATATTTAATTAAGGGCTTCAGCGCGAGCGAAGCCGCGTGAAAAATCTAGTGGTATAATATATATCAACATGAAATATGTTTCGTAGCAAGCGCCATAAAGATGGGAAAAAGTGAAGAGAGTATATATATATACACACACACACATATATATATATATATGTGTGTGTGTGTGTGTGTGTGTGTGTGTGTGTGTGTATACATATATATATAGTGTATATATACTCTATTATACATACTGTGACCTTTTAACAATGACTTCAAAACATGGATTTACGCAAAATAACGTCTCATACTAATAATGAAATATATCTAATCGTGAGTACACATAAAAAATGGAATAAATTCCGCGATCATATTAATTGAAAATTAAACCTATTTACCGTTTCGATAGGCTAATTAAAAAAAAGTTGATCACAGATATCAAATTCCACTTGATCGTTTGCCCAAATTTAATACAAAATATATGTCTATAGGCTATTTTTAAAAAATGGTCAAAGATATCAAATGCCACTTAATGAACGGAACGATCGTTTATTTAAATTTAATAAAAAATATATGCCTTTAATAAAAATAAAGCATTTGTAAGTAGGAACTTCTTAAACAACTTTCGAAATAAGCCGGGTTTTGCGAGCTTAATACAATGTCGTTATAAGTTTAATGAAGTAAGTATTTGTTGTTCATCAGTTTTTTTCTTTGGAATTATATTTTGCTTAAACTTACATAAGAGCCTTTGGATATAATATCATTAAAAAATTAAATACTTTTTTAACTGTATTTTTTTCAGATATAAACGGAAAGGATCCAAGGCAAAAGGGCTATTTAATCTATAAAATGAAATAGTCACTTTAGAGTACTTTAAAAAATATGTTTTATACTGACTTTCCAAATAGAAGAAAGTTGTCAATTCATCGGAATATTTTTAATGTATTTTTATCGATTTCAGATAATTATTAACGAAACTGAAGGCAGCGGGTTTTACTTGATTTGATTGATACGGGTTTTATTTAGCTTTATTACTGAACATATAACTCATCTGGATTCTTAATATCTTAGGAATATGTTTATGTATCTTTATCGATTATTCTTTACTTCATGAACCCATTTTGGGTTTTTTTGTTTAAAAACTGGCATTTTATACGTTATCCCGTTGAAGTTCCATTTCTAATCAATAAAGATTGAACACTTCAATTTAATGCTACAAAGATGTGATTTGAGAACATATGAGTTTTGGCGCTCAGTCGTTTAGAAAGGTCAGACCCTAAAAAGGATATAAATCTGCCTTGAGGCACAGTGTAAGTGTAATATTTGTATAGATGACGTCATAGTAGTTGAATTACAAAGAACAAAGAATTCTTTTTGTTTTATTATATTTTATTCTACAATTTTATGAAAGCGGCCTGCTAAGAGCTATCTACATTTGTATATCAACAAAGTAATAAGTATAACTTGTAAAATTGCCATTAAACGTTGTTCAAATTTTTTATGTGATAGGAGTAGCAAACGAGCATGCAAACCACCCGATGTTAAGTAGTCGCAGCCCATAGACATCCACGTACGATAACCACAAACACGACTGAAATCCTATCTGAGCTCGAACGTAGATGCGTTACTACTCCTGAGGAATAAGATGGTCGCCTCGCTTCAAAGTGTAGCCGGCAACCGCACCTCTCCAACCGAAGCACAACTAATGCTTACGGCGGATAATGAGCGCGGCGATGGTATCTCCCCGGTCGAACTATAGTTCTCCCACCTTTAAAATATTTATATCATCCCTTTATTCAAAATACGACAATAGGTGTTTAAAACATCAAAGATTTTTTTAATAAAACTAAACATTAAGTAATAAAACTTTACGGTTTTTATTACCGTTGCGTGAACGTATATTTGGAAAAGCAGTTTAACCAAACAAATAATTATGCGGAAGTATTCGTAAAGGTGAACGAAAAGCTGGTTGTCCTCACACCGAACAATGTATGAATGTATCTGTAAAATTAATGAATAATATAATTGATAATAATATAATAAGAATATTGAATAATTTATAATTAATATATTTTGATAATTATTGTTTACTTACACACTTACATATTATTATTGTTTACTTACATTACTAACAAACGTGTAATAAGCTTTTGACCGCAGCGTTGGTCGTCCAGAAGTCGAGTACAATAATTTCAATAAACCATCCAACTCTATTTTTATTGTTTGTGTATTTGAAGCAAATCTATACAACAGTACAAAAGTATTGTTTTACGATACCTATTAATTTTTGTAAATATAAATTTTAAAATTGGTTTTATTATCAAGTTTATTTGAACTTTATCAAATGTATCCTTATTCGAATAAATTTGTAATCTATATTAAATATGTAGATTTATAATTTTTATTTAAAGATAATTTACAAAATTTCTGAAATGACGTAAATGAAAATTATTGTAATAGATTTAATAAAAGGTAACATAGTTATATTTAATAAAATTAATTATTGACATGCCTACTATTGTGTATTATTATAAATTTTACAATGTTTTTTCTAATATGACTTAGTTCTATTTTTTGCCATCAATTATTCTGGCATCCCTTTTTTCTTTCAATTGTATTTTCTTCAATTAATACAACACAATCTTTATTAATAATGTAACCTAAATATAACAAGAATGCAGTTCGTATTCCCGTGCTGAATAGCAATCGCAATTGCGCGAGATATGAACCAACCCTTTTATCACTGGCAGCATCAACCAAACATGTGAGTAGTGGTTTGATATTTTTATTTCACAGCATTTTACTGTGTAACTGTAACACACGACGGTATTCAGGGACACACCGGTGTAACAGCATTCCGTTTTTAATAAGTTTATTACCGGACCGCCACTAACGAACGGTCGTAGGGACGCAAATTGACAATAAATAACAAATGGCCGACGGAGGCTACCCCTTTGTCTATAAATCTGTTTGGTGCGCTTATTATAATTATACAGCTCGTGATTTATCACGACGGTGTCCGTTTGTGGACGGGAGTGTTACTTTAAAACTGTTTTAAGGATTCTTAACAGAGAACGCTACGATTTGAAGACTAAAATATCTAATATCGTTAATTTGTGAATGTTAGTTTTTAAAACAAAACCCACGTTTAACGATAAGAAAGCAAGTTCATATCTCGCGCAGAGAATTGGCTACTCAACGCGAGAAAGCGGCTTGCGTTTTCAGAACCATGCCGCATGAGTACGGACTCCCTTTAGATTGATTGGATTAGGCTTTTATGATAATAAGTTCTAAGATTTTCATTATTTTAAATATATGTTTATGAGATAAGTAACAACCATGCAAGCCACCACATATTAAGTACTAAGTGACCAAGCGAACTAGACTATTAGTAGAAATGTGACCTCTCTGCCTCGGGTACCTTGTTAGTCTTAGGACCGTTCGCAGCATCGATTCGTTCTCTTATTGTATCTGTTAGTATATAATTAATTACGTTGTAATTTACAAAAAGCAAGATACTCATGTTGATATCAAATGGGAAATGGAGACTAGAGGAATTGAAAGAGAGAACACTGGTGAGATTAGTGAATCTGAATCTTGACGTATGTTTTCGAACGGTGTATTGGGCATGGAAATAATCAATTTTGATAAGGAATATCCCATGTTGAAAAATCGTATATTGTGGTGATTTGTTTTATTTAATACTAGCTGATCCGACGAACTTCGTTCCGCCTGCGAGAAAATGAATGAGCAGATTTAGGATTATAAAATTAATACTAAATTATTAAGTACATTTTCTTGCATTACGGCATTGTCGAAAAAGATTCGATCGTCTTGGTCGCGGTTTTCTCAATGATGATTTAAAGAAAATACAAATTATTGACAATTATTGATTTCTGACAAAATTTATACTTGTCAGAAATCAATCATTTCTTTCTTTCTTTTCTGACAAATTTTCAACCATACACAAACACAACCCTAGACAACATTACGTTTAGCTGTTATTTTCGTTTTGTCATTCCATGTCAGGATGTGTTTTTGTTATACCCCGTTTTATAGTGATTTCACGTCGTCACGTCACACGGGATTGTGGTCGAACAGGATAAAAAGTATCCTACATCCGTCTCCTGGTTTTAAGCTACCTCCCCACCAGTTTTCAGCCAAATCGGTTCAGCCGTTCTTGGGTTTATAACTCAAGAACTCAATAGTGTAACTAACACGACCTTTATATATATATAAAAAAGAATACTGGTAAATTATGTGTATGTAAATAAAGAATATATTTTTATTTTAACCTTAAAGTTAGCTTAAATTAGAAGTAAAAAAGAACAATAAGTAATTAAATTAAAAAAAAAACATCTTCTTTCATACTTGTTTGCTATCAGTACCTGCTTATTTTACGACAGTTGTCTTGGCTTGGTCTAGTGTCAAATAGACTGAGATTCCATCTGAGGTAGTACATTGATGCGTCACTACCCCTGAGGACTAAGATAGTCGCCTCGTATTTAGTTGTTAATTAACAACTTATCCAGCCGAAAAAAAACTTGTACACTATATTTTTTATTATATTAGTATTTTTTAATTGATAGTATTATTGACCTTTATGATTAATCGAGGAGTTACAACAATTATTTGTAGAACGCATATTTCCGTAATAATTTTAATATGTGCAAATGGCGTCATAATCAAATCGTGTGCCACTGAGCAAACGCAGCTGAATAAATTACAAGATTTTGTGCCACTGTTGAAACAAAACACTTCACTGCAAACAATGTGGGACCTAATTGTGACAATATGTTTCAGCATACGGCGCATTTATAAAGAAACTTATGAATGACTGTGGTTAGGTTGTGTCGTCATCACTCCTTTACTATCGCTAGGTCTTAGGTCTGGCTAGATCTTGCGTAGGGAAACAATTTAACGCATAATCGTATTGCGTGATTAACGGATAATCATAATGCGTAATTAACGCATTATTATAACGTGTAATTAGCGCATAATCATAATGCGTAATTAAAGGATAATCATATCTTGGAAAGAGAATTTCAATCGCTATTCAGCGCGTTAATGTAGCTAGAGTTCTTCGCACCATGGAGCATAAGCACAATAATGGACATTGGCTCCTTTTAGATAGTAACGCCCGATACAAACTGTCCAGCAAACTATATAAACGCACCTAATTTAGTGCCACACAAACGGTGCGTGTTATCAACAACACCAATTAAGAGCTATTAAACGAATAGCGCTTGTTTGTCGGTTGTTGTCCAGTATTAGAACACATAAAGCATCTATTAAGGACATCCTCAGCCTCAAGTTAATTGAACTTACTCACCGACATACGAAGTCTAGATAGGACAAAAGATATGTATACAAAAGTAAAATATTGCAAAATATATCTATTATTTTAATCGTGACGCATTGGTAAAATACGTGTGAGAAAGAATATATATATATGTTGGAGAAGTCAATAGTACGGGAGCTGCGTTGATAAACGAGGCGCAAACGTTATCAGTTTCCTGAGATAGTATGAATTACCAGCTTACCAAGATCAATAATAAAATATTTCGCAATACATTTAGTATTTCAATAATGTGTTTATTCCTATTTTATTCATGTGGGAAAATTTGTCACATTCAATGTTTTTTTTTTGTTTGTTTGAGAACCATTGAAACATCCAATGGATTTTTTTGTTGACTCTTCTCGGTGGACAGAGAATCCAGGCTAAAAAGTATGCGCCACTAATCAGGGATGAAAATTGAATTGTTTTTCAATATGCAAGGAATCTTTCTCTTGAAAAGAATTCTTAATATTATTTCAATTCTTACAATTTTAATATATAAAATAAAAAAAATATATGTCATTAAAAATAAAGGTCATATTTGAAGCTTGCGGTGTAATATTTGGAGTTACTTTTGCCGCTTCGTTTCCAAAACGAGACACCTTACGAGTCAGTGTAAGTTTGTTGACGTTCAAAAAGAGTCCTGTAAAATCTAGTTTAAAAAAATATTTTTATTTTTATTGATTTATAAATTATTTACAAGATGAACAATGACACATCCAGGCGTACTACAGAAGTGTCGTGTCAGCTGTATTTATTGAGACTTATGTGGTCTTGCAAAGGGTTCCCTACGATCGATTAGCGGATTATTATTTTATTGCACTAAACTACACTAATTTGTTGTTCACTTCGTTGATTGGAGTGGCATGAGCTCTAACTCATGCCACATGGACATTTACGTCCATTATAATTATTGAGCATTAGAAGTAAAGATTGTATCTACTATTCACTCATAAGGATGGCAGTAATCTATGAATTATATATTTAGTTCTTTTTCTGAACTTAGTGCAACATTTAGATAGATATTGTCATTTTTTAAACGTGGTTAGTTCCTTATGAACCGTTGTTGAATTGTTGTAATATTAGTTGATCTAAAAATTTCTCTAATAATATTATGGCATCTATGAAAAATTATAATCGATTTAACGGTTTAAAATCGACTCCAGGAAAATCGAGCTTTTTAAGATGTCAAACTGTTATCGCAAATGGGCCGTATATTTTTATTTAATTAGGATTATTGTAAACCTAAAAACAGTGCTCCTGTCGCGTTTCCATGGCAACCATGATATAGAGAATCTTATTATAATAAAATAATTTTAGAAAACATTATCAACGCAAAGCCAAAATTCATACCAACGAGCAATAATTTCCGTACTAATTAAGCACCAAGTATTCAAAGTTAATCGTTAAATTTATGAATACCGAACCGTTCCAGATCCATTACAACTTAATCCGCTTTCCAGTTCTTGCTTTGATATTCGCACAAATATTTATTGCGAACGACGCAAAGACGAAGCTTAGTCCTCTCAGAAGACAAACGATCCTGTTCCTCTTACTTTCTAACATGACAAAGACAAAACTTTGCGAGCCGGCATCTTGGGAATATTTCTGTTGTATAACTTTAATCTCAAGTCAGCTTCCGAGTCGGCGGAACGCTTCTAATCTGCGTTTTGATTACAACGCTTTGTTAGCAATAATATTGTGTATAAGTTACTTTGTCAAATATTAATAGTACTTATAATTGGAGAGAGATCTACAGACGGTAGTATATCAATCCAAGTTCTAGCAGAAAATTGACGAAGCAGTAGCAATTTACCTCCAAATCATTTGATGTCACTTTTGACTGCTTAATAACTCAAAATGTCTTTAAAATAAAGTCACCAAAATAATTTATCTATTAAATTCCTTAGTAAAATCTACCAAACCATCACAGATCACCATATTGACTGAAAGAAATAACTTTTAATCACAACACTGTACATTGTACTGTTTCTAGGATAATTTACAATTTTATTGTATTTTTTTTGTCTTAGTTCACAAGTGCAAATTCCGTCAATCATTTCTTCTCGAGAGATAAGTCCATCTACGCCCATAAAAATACTGTATTCACTGCCGTCGCTGTTCATCGTACCAAGGAAACCACAAGTAACATTCACGAGACTTCATTATACACCTCTATGAAGCATTTGAAATTATTTGAGAGAATCTGGCAGTAATATCATGTATTATATAAAATATGTGTACGCTAGATTTGCTTTTCATATGCACCTTCCGATCCCGGGACTTTTTTTATTGTAAATAGTAAGAAACGGGCATGCAGGTCACCTGATGTTAAGTGGTCACTGCCGCCCATGGACAACCACGTCCAATCTCAAATAGAACAGAAGTTCTATTTAAGGAATAACATGAATGCGTTCCTACTCTTGACGACTAAGATGGTCGCGTCCAATAATGTGTGTGGGCTGCTGGAAGTGATTTCATTTTGAAATAAGTATTCCTTTGTATTCAAAGGACTACTTCAACAAATGTAAGAACATTTTATATTATACACCTTTCTTTTCATGTTATATCGTGTACAAAAACTTATAAATAAAGAAACAAAAGCTGTTGCTAGCTTGTGGTCAATCAGGATAGAATAGAAAATACTAAGTTCTACAGGTTCTTTGCTAATGATATTTTATAATATATTTGCGTAAACCTAATTAGAATTTTGTCGTGTTCCTGACGGTATTGCGTCGTGTTCGATTTAAGCCATCCAAATATATTGCTGTGGTCCAACTGATTTATAAACACTTTTGCCCTTTCTCGGTTCTGGTATTTTTGTTCCACTTTTTATTTTGGTCAAACAAAACAAGCGAATTACGTCCAGCTTAAAACATTACTCTTTTTGGTTTGTTTAAGGAATTTTATTTTTTGTCGCTCGTTATTTTGTGAATCACGTAAATTATTCCAGACATTTTATTTGTATACCATTTGGGTTTACAGACTTTTTGATGGTAAATATGAATTCTGTACAAGTTAGCTAATTTTACAAACAATATTAGTGGAAATAGGCTGTCACCGTCTAAGAGATAAATTACCAGAATACTAGTACTAGTACGAATTACGATTGGTAATTACTTCTAACTCAGTTAGTGGAGAACCAGAAGGATGGAAAGACTTCTGCCGAGATCTGGCACCTAGCTCTTTTCATTACAAGGATATAAGTGCCACAAACCAGTCGTTGCCCCCACGGAGAACAAGAGCGAAAGCCGCAGTATCATTCAATCGTCATTATCTATTCGAGGTTCCTGGAGCTGCTGGAATTTAGCTGGGCCGCTACAAGCTTGGAAAGTGTGTCGGCCCGATTAAATTGGATGCCAACCCTACGCTAGTGTTGTGGATTAAGCACGCTTCATCAACTACTCGCAATACAAGATTGTTGGACGGCGGATACAGTGGGAATCTGTCGTACGCCTGTCAGAACATCCCAAGCAACACAACATTGGAGCTACACAAGCCTGAAGCCGGTAATCTTTCATTAACTGAGTTCAAGACCGAGTAAAGAAGGTATCCTCATAGCTCATTTTCTTTCGTTTCCTTTACCCAAGGAAGCTGGATCTTCCTCCTCGAAGACTGAGTTAGTTGTGTAACGACCACCATGAACATCGGACGCGTCCAACAGCTAATATGTACACATGCCTATCAGCTTAATGTCATTAGTCGCATATAGTTAGATAGTAATGATGATGCTAACAATGCAATGCATCCACCACCAAGCACTATTGAAGCGAGTGGATCGCTTATACTACTCAAATGCTCTTCAATCTAGCACCATTATCTCCTAATCCATTCAATTTCTACTTTAGCTATAGATATACTTATAATCTCTTAACATCACATACCTATATTGCTATAACCAAAATTTGGTACTGTTTATGTCAAATGATATAATGAACTTTATATTCCTTACGTCTGTCAATCAAACACCAAATCAGTGTTAATCGAGTATGAAAAATAGGTTTTTTGTGTAAATTTAATTATGATTGTAATTCTAATTATGATTCTAAATCTAATTTTAATTAACTAAATTTCTCATTTTTGAAGTAATGTGATTTGAATAACATCTAACTATTTTATTACTAATTTTATACTCGTATCACTAATGTTAAAATAGTGAAAATTTTGATATAGTAACATTTGTCAACGTCGTAAAGAATTTCATAAAAATTGGTATGCACATAATTTGTTCTCTTGAGTATCGTAAAACTTATATTTTTTTTTGACGAAATGCCAATAACTTTTCATATTTAAAAACTACACTACTGCCAACAGGTGTTTGCAAGATAAGAGAACAACAATTAAAGACTACACTACAACACTAGAAACATACAAGACTACACTTTCAAACGAGACGACCATCTCATTCTTTGGAGTAGCAACACATCTATGCTCGATCGTCGAACAAACGAATTGTTGAAAAAAATGTTTTATACTTGGATTTCATGCACTGAAGGTTACGAAGCGAAGCCTGACAAATGTGTCACTTCTAAGTAAAGTATATTTGCACTGCTTTGCTCCTTCTGGTCTCCCGATTATCATATTTTTCTGAATAATGGCAAAGAATTAAATATTGTTACTTCCTTTTACATTGTTATACCCAGTCATACGTCCATGAATATAATTATAGAATTAAAAATTATGTATGTACATACACTATTCGTTTATTTCATATTATTTTTGTTATTCTTACTTATTATATATACCATGTCATACATATCCACCTACCATACATACAATTCTTATATTATATTCACTTTTCTTTCACTCACTCTTAAACTGCTAAACGAAGTATCGTAATGCGATTGCCAAATCTCTGACGTCAGTTACAAGTCAGTGCCAATCGGTTACATTGCGTATCATAATTTGCAAGCCCACATCGCTCTAGCTCCGTCTGTCCGCCTGTCCATCTCTTCATGTATCCAACTGTCTGTCCATCTACCACTGGAACGGATGAACTTAAAAGTGGCGTTTCGTGACGTACGATTAGAGACTGCGACTTGCGTTTATTTTTAATTATCCTCATGAGGTCATCAAATTTATTACGGTTAACTTCTTATATTCTAATTCAACATTGTTCAAATAATTATATTGAAGTATAATATATTTTGAAATATTTATTTCGTAGTACTTAGTATTTTAAAGGAAGAACGGGACCTAGTACTACTGCTATTAATGTACTTAAAAGGGGGTACCCAACAATTTTGTAAAACAATGTACTGCTTTTGAAGCAATAAATCATGTTTATTTTTTATCACATACGCACGGCCTCCTGATGGACGAAGCTTTAAAACTTGGGCTGACCTCCGAAGATCGGGAGATGGACTGCCATATCCAATTTAATCCAAAACAGAACCCGCTCAGTGGTGCAATACATTACAGGAGACTGTTACCTGAGATCAGGAAACTTTCAAGGGATTCTTGAAAGTTTCCTGCCTATCGAAGGATCAGGAGGAAGGAGTTATCAAAGCTACAACAAAAGTAAAACGACCACTTTCGTTCTAATGTGATACTTGTCTACTTGTACAATATTTTATAAGCTACAGACAATGATAATGTAGTGGTAAATTAAGACAACTGCTCTCACATAGGCTTAGTGTTAGGATTCCAATCTCTTACATAGCTGACTGTCCGTCTGTCCCGTGTCTCCTCTCAGAAAAAGAAATGTTAGTCTATAGTTCACTACGCGGACCAGGTCCAGATAAATAGACTTCACATATCTTTTGATGGCCCGTGGTATTTTCCTTCATGCTCATAGGCAATTATTAATTTCTAATCACGTGTACGAAGCAGATGTGTGAGGAAGGAACCTCGTATTGTCGTGACTTATAACTTACGATTAGTCGCAACAGCGATTGCTCGGTAGTCCATCTTAATTCGATAGATGGACGCTCATTCCAATCAGTGCAATTGTTCCCCAAACTGACATTCCATTCTTCATACGAACGTGACTTTGCGTTTTGATCAAGAATTTTATGTGTTATGTGTAGTGTTTGTACACTATGCTATGTACTATTTTAAATGCACTTATGTGCTACTGCTATATTTTTTATGTGACAAGAATAGCAAACAAGCATGCAAACCACCTGATGTTAAGTAGTCGCAGCCCATAGACATCCACGTTCAAACACAAACACGACTGAAATCCTGTCTGAGCTCGAACTTAGATACATTGCTACTCCTTAGGACAACGTGTAGCCTGCAACCGCACCTCCTCAACCAGAAGACAAGTGATGCTTTATGACAGATTATGAGGGCGGCGGTGGTACCCCGCTCGAACTATAGGTTTCTCTTAAAAATATAGTGTATTTATATAAAAAAATACACTCTAAACATTCGTAATAGATTACTAACTTCATATGATGTTAAGTCTGTAAGTAAAGTAATTTGTAGAGAGTATTGATTAGAATATAATGAAAAAGGCTACTAATTTAAGGGCAATCTAACGTAATCCTAATCGCTAGTAGCAAAGTCGTAATTACTTCCAAGGCATCCCTAATTGAGGGAATTCATGCAAAGACGAGACGGCGACAACTTAAAAATACATTTGCTTTAAAAGTTAGTCACGGCTCGCTGCCTCAAGACATTGCAAGTATTTTTTCCTTCCCTCCATTTTGTTTCATTACATTAGCGTCCGCCTGCGGTGGCTCGGTGCTCACTCAATTACAATACAGAAATAGTTCGTATAGAAGAATAAATACCTGTTCGCAAAAAAATGTGGTCGCCGCAGAAAGCTCGGTAGATATGAAGCATAATTGGCGGTTATTGAAAGAATTTATCATAATCATTAATAATAATTAAGGTCACGAATTATTAAATATGGCACAAAATAGATTGAGTAATATAGATCTAAGCTAGTGACTTTAATATAATTTATATTTTTTTCGCATTATTTTACAAAGCATACGATAAAACATAATAAAGATAGAGCGGTAGCGCATAGGGGACATGATGGCATAGCGTTATGCCGTTTATCATCGCGTCATACGTGCCGGTTTTACCTCCAGTGGGCTATGGGGTCACGGAAGAAATACTACAAAAACGTAGTACGTAGGTTTACGTATAAGATCCACATAGAGCGGTTCGTGGAGTATCTACAAAGATCGACTATGAATAGCATATAAAGAATCTACGAAGAGGATTGTTGAAGGAGGCGTTTTCAGAGGACCTACGAAGATCATCACAGTAACAAGATATTTTATGAAGAATGTAGAAACATCGATGTCCAACGAATATTATTTATGAAGATAGTATGCGAATGTTTTTACAAACAGATTCTGCGAATATTATTGTCTACAAGGTGCTATGAAGAGGAGCTGCGGAAAGGAAGAGGAAGAGAATATATACAGAAGGTCTATACAGATGTTCTTATTACACCTTGTTCCTCTAATGAAATGAGATGGAATACCATGAAATAGTGAAGTTCTCTCATAAAACTAGTCAATATTTTAATAAGCTGCGGTAAGCCCTACCACGGCTGCCTTCACGATCTGTCCTGAAATAACTCTTGTGTTTTCTTTGAAAGATTATGGTCGTAACAACGTGCTCACACATACACGTGCGCTCAAATAGTACTTTAGTCCAGCGCGATATTGTGTGTGGGTGTCAACGAGCTGCAGCGACTACTTAACAACAGGTCACCTGCATGTTCTTTTGTTACTTTACTTACATAAAATTCAACTACAACACAATACCGCTATTTTATATATATTAGCCTAGCGATAAGGCGGACAGGATGCCTGATGGAAAGCAATCACCTATGGACATTTGCAACACCAGAGGAATCGCCAACGCATAGCCGGCTTTTGAAGGAGAGCTCTTTTTGCACCTTTTTTGAAGAGCCCCATGTCATAGCGCTCCGGGAATACCTCAGGAGGAAG